>JAEIGR010000131.1:0-293876 GCA_018904305.1 Scaptomyza montana
AAAAGACGTAGTCGGTTCACCGACAAAACAACACAAACGGTACGAAAACATATAGTTGAAAAATATCTTGAAAAAAATAAGGGTAAGCACATAAAAGCATCAAAAGATATCAGGTTAATAATCCAGAAGCTCATACAGCTGCAAAGAGAAGACATCAGGCTGATAATCCTCAAGCTAATAGAGATGCAGTGAGACGACATCAGGCTAATAATCCTAATGCACGTCAAGTAAGGCGTTTGCGTGCATGGAGTGTTAAAGCCATGTCTGGCCTAAACTATGATTTTGAAATAGCTTATAAGTCAGATAAAATTACTCAACTTGGTAGTATGAATTTGATATGCAAACATTGTGATGCTTTAAAGTGGAAAAATGAGCCTCTGGGTATCTGTTGCAAGGCAGGAAAAGTTAAGCTTTCACAAAATGAAAGTTTGCCTGATCCACTTAAGAGCTTAATAATTGGTGGACATCCCAAGCATGATCATTTCATTGATCGTATAAGAAAGTATAACAGCTGCTTTCAAATGACTTCTTTTGGTAGTACAAAAACTATAAATGAAAGTTGGTCAACCTTTAAAGTCCAAGGACAAGTGTATCACCTAATTGGTAGTGTCCAACCTTTGCCAAATGAAGAAATGCAGTTTCTTCAAATTTATTTTGTTGGTGATGATGAAAAGGAAGCTCAACTACGTTGCAAAAATATTCCAAATGTTGATTTAAGCGTAGTAAAGGATCTTCAATGTATGTTTCATCATCATAATCGTTATGTAAAAGATCTAAAAATGGCTCTCAATAAAATACCAATAAGTACTAAAGATTATAAATTGGTTATACATGCTGATCGAACACCCGCTGGTGCACACAAAGGGGCTTTACAATGCACCTCTATTAAGCGAAGTAGCTATAGTTATTGTTGGTCAGCAATTTGCAAAGCGCGATATTATTATTGAAAGCCATAATAATAAATTACATCGCATTAGTGAGGTGCATCGATCTACGATGCCTTACAGTACCCTTTGCTATTTCCTTATGGCGAAGATGGCTATTCAGTGGATATACCACAATGGAATCCATTATTAAAAAGGGAGGATCCAAAAAAAATGATATCTGCGTTAAGCTTTTACAGCTATAAAATAATGATTCGTCAATCCGAGATAAATCATTTAATTTATTGTCGTTCCCTTTATAGTCAATTTTTGGTTGATATGTATGCTAAAATTGAAACAGAAAGGTTAAATTATATTCGCTACAATCAAGCGAAACTCAGAGCAGATAGCTATATACATCTACAAGATGCAATAGGCCAACAAGATGTTGACGCAGCTCAACTTGGTCAGATGGTAATTTTACCATCTTCTTTTACAAGCTCAGCACGATATATGCATGAAAAGACTCAAGATGCTATGACATATGTTCGTCATTATGAGCGACCAGATCTTTGCATAACATTCACCTGCAATCCACAATGGAATGACATCAAAGTGTTTTGATACCGGGTCAAAAGCCACATGATCGTCACGATATTATAGCTCGATTTTTTCATTTAAAAGTTAAAGCTTTAATGTCACTATTGATAAAAGGTTCTTTGTTTGGAAGCGTGCAATGTTTTATGTACTCTGTGGAATGGCAAAAGCGGGGCTTACCACATATTCATATTTTACTTTGGTTAGAAAATAAAATAAGACCAGATAAAATCGATAAGATTATTTGTGCCGAAATACCAAACGCAGATGAGGATCCTTTGTTATTTAACATTGTTAAGTCAAATATGATTCATGGTCCTTGCGGTGCATTTCATAATAAATCGCCATGCATCAAAAATGGAAAGTGTACCAAAAGGTTTCCTCGACAACTACTTAAAGAAACTGTGACTGGAAAAGATAGTTACCCTCTATATCGTAGAAGAGCGATAGAAGATGGTGGTAATGCAATTAATATAAATGGTAACTGCATAGATAATCGTTGAGTTGTGCCTTACAACTGTGTACTTTTGAGAACATTTGAAGCTCACATAAATGTTGAGTATTGTAGTTCTGTAAAGTCTATTAAATACATCTGTAAATATCATATAATATGATCAAGCATCATTTACTCTTGAAGACCAACGTAATGAAATTAATATGTACGAAAGTGGCCGTTATATAAGTAGCTCAGAAGCGGTATGGAGAATCCTTGCATTTCCCATACATGAACGTTTTCCGGCTATTACACACTTAGCTGTTCATTTAGAAAATGGTCAACGAATATATTTTAACACCAATAATCCGCAACAATTACTTGACAGATTAAGCATTACACCCAAAACCACTTTGCTAGCCTTCTTTGAGCTATGCACACGTGATGAGTTTGCAAGAACGCTTCTATATTGTGAAGTTCCATCGTATTTTACATGGAACAATAAAGAATTTCAAAGAAGAAAACGAGGGCATGATGTGCCAAATTTTCCTGGAGTTAAAAGAGATTCAGCTTTGGGAAGAGTTTACACTATTCATCCCAATAATACAGAATGTTTTTATTTAAGACTTTTACTACATTTTGTAAGAGGGCCAACTTCATTTTCAAATTTAAAAACCTTTAATGGTATAGCATACGCATCATTTCAATTGGCGTGTAAAGCTCAAGGATTACTAGAAGATGATAAGCACTGGGATTCAACTATAGCCGAAGCTGTCATATGTCAAAATCCTACAAAACTGAGGGAAGTTTTTGCAATAATGTTAGTATTTTGTCAAATTTCGGATGCTCTTAAACTTTGGAATATTTATAAAGAGAGTTTCTCAGAAGATATTTTAAGAGTCTTTCATATTTCACAAGACAGAAATATTGATCAAAGTATTCTGAATAATGTATTTAATAAATGTCTTTTGTACATTGAAGATATAGTACTGTCTATTGGTGGTCAAAACTTGACTAACTATGGACTTCCACTACCAATCAGATCCGAGGAAATTTCTCAAAATAATGAATATCATAGAGAAACAAATTATGAAAATTGCGATAATTTTGTTGTTAATAATGAGCTACTCCTTACTGCTGAGCAAAAACAAGTATACGAAAAGTTGCTGCATAGCGTTGAAGCAGAAAAAGGAGAAATCTATTTTTTAGATGCACCTGGTGGAACAGGTAAAACGTTTCTTTTAAATTTATTATTGGCAAAGGTACGGCAAAGTAAAAACATTGCATTGGCCGTTGCTTCTTCCGGTATCGCAGCCACTTTACTAAATGGTGGTCGCACAGCGCATTCTACACTTAAGATTCCATTTAATTTGATTCATTTAGAAACACCACATTGCTCAATTTCAAAGCAATCTAATATGGCTGCTGTGCTCAATGATTGCAAGCTTATTGTTTGGGATGAGTGTACTATGGCCCATAAAGGTGCTTTTGAAGCTGTAGATCGATCTTTGAAAGACATTCGAGATAGTGAATACTTAATGGGTGGCATAACTGTTCTCTTAGCTGGTGATTTTCGACAAACTCTTCCAGTGATCCCCAGAGGAACAAGAGCAGATGAAATAAATGCGTGCTTAAAGTCTTCAATTTTGTGGCCCAAAATACAGAAAATTACATTAACAAAAAATATGCGAGTGCACTTAAAAGGTGATAGCATAGCTGGTGAATTTGCAGAAATGCTTCTTAAAATAGGAAATGGATTATTTCCAACCCATGATGGCAAAATAACTTTACCATCAACTTTGTGTCATGTTGTGAAAAGTATTGAAGAACTAACTCTCAAAATATTTCCGGATATTACAAATATCTCTGAAAAATCACTCGAATGGTTTTCAGAACGTGCTATTTTGACTGCGAGAAATGACAATGCATTGGAAATAAACGAGTTTTTATTAAAATCATTTCAAAGTGAAGAAATGACATATAACTCTATTGATTCTGTGACTGAAGTCGAAGATGCAGTTCATTACCCCGTCGAGTGTCTTAATTCATTTAATCCGGCTGGCCTGCCTCAACATAAATTAACTTTAAAGATTGGTTCACCTGTAATGTTGATTCGCAACTTGAAGCCGCCAAAACTGTGCAATGGTACAAGATTGCAAGTTAAAGCCCTTCATAAGAAGCAATGGTCTTTACTGGCAGTGGTATAGGGGAAACGGTTTTTATACCGAGAATTCCATTAATACCTTCTGACTCTGAATTGCCATTTCAATTTAAAAGATTGCAATTTCCTTTAAAAGTTTGCTTTGCCCTAACAACCAATAAATCACAGGGACAAACTCTCAAATTAGCCGGACTAGATTTAAGACACGATTGCTTCTCTCATGGCCAATTTTATGTAGCCTGCTCAAGAGTCAGTTCACCAAAAAGTTTAGTTGTATTAGCACCTGACGGAAAAACAACCAATGTCGTTTATTAAGAAGCTCTTAACAGTTGTTAATAATTGCAAATTAAATTCAACAAGTGGATAAGGCCTACTGGGGAAACCACAATAAAAAATTACGCACCTGATTCTCTACCTCAATGGTGGCGTGGAAAAGAGAATATTAAATACTTTGCTTTAATTTGTTGTTAAATATTTTCTAATTTATTTATTTTACATCTATCTTTTATTGCTAAAATAATATAAACTATCTGCGCAGCGAAGTAAGCGGGGCACTTACTATGTCGTATAAACGGAAATGTAGGATTTCATCAGATGTGCAAGTGAATACACAGGGGCTTCAACACACGGTTATTTTCAAACATTATAATTGCTTGCATTCGAAAATCGAGCGCGCAGCGCGAGGGGGGTTGGCGAGCGAAGCGAGCAGGGGGGGACCCCCTAGTCTAAAATAAAATTGTGGCTCACGTCTGATTAAAATTGTGCTTTTGATGTCTGACTGCAGGCAACACCCACCGTTTGGTATGGCTTCAAGCCCTCTATGATATATAGTAGGTGGAATCGAGGTCGATTCCCTGTCAGGACGGCCGAGTTGTAAAGTATTTGTTTATGTTATGTTATGTTCGTGTATACCGATATATTGTAAGTTAGTATTAAGGTACCGCTGTTAGTATTAAGATTTATCTGAAAGTGTGGTTCGGCCACACTGATCTTGCCTCTGTCTCTTTTCCGGTGACGCTCATGCCAAGCGCGCGCAACTACTAACACTAGAAGAGAATCTTTAGAAATAAATGCCAACATAGTTAATTAACCGAATAAAGAAGAGTTTTACACTAAAAATATTGAAAATTTTACGACTTTTGCTGCTGCGGCTGAAGCAATTTAAACACTGCCTGTGAGTTATCATTTTAGTGGTGAGAATTTGGCGTGCCAGTATCGATACAACATTGAGTTTTGAAACAGATAGCTCGATATATTAAAGGTCATATTAAAACGCTGGCAGCTTGGTGTGTTTGTAACTGTATTATTGCTTTAGCTCGTGTTCTTGCACAAAAAAATATTTTATTGAATTTGGGTTTACTTTTTGAATTTGGGTTCATCATTCGTCACTTCACTCTCTTATTAAAGAAGTCCGCTATGTTAACTTAAGCATCGATATTTTGCCATCACTAGCACGTATAAACAGTAGTTTATGTACACGTCACACTTGCTAATAGCAAGTTGCTAGTCTCGAACTCGAACTCGTTCACACATTTACGAGTTGCTTCACTCGTTTTAAGTTCGGTTGACGTGATTAAAACAATTGTTCGATTCGACTCTCATGTTTTAAGCGAGTGTCGAACGCTCACTACTCGAAGCTGTTTAATCTCAAACGAGTTCGAGTTCACACTCGAGTGTGATCAAAAATTTGACACTCGTTGCAGTTCTCTGATGCACATGCTATTTGCCGCTATTGGTGCAGCTGACATTGTCTTGACCCCTCATCTGAACGTAAAACATAATTTCGAGCCAATTCTTGGAATTCAATGCATTGTAGCATTGCTTCTGATATGGCCAACAAGCCACGCCCCAAACAACAACAACAACAAAGTTAGCCAAAATCAAAGTCTGAAAAAGGTTCAGCTGTACTTCTTTATAAACGTATGGATAACATTTTAAACAAAACTATTAAAAGTCACACACTATCAAAACTTCTCTGCCGTAACTCACATGCATACCTCGCTGCGATATTTCGCTGCGTTAGTTCGCTGCTGTAACTCACACAGATAGTTAGTCCAAAATTGAAATAGTATGTTGTTGTTGTACAACCATTGTCTCTGCCTGAAAACGAATATGATGGTATTGATGTTGCGGCAGAGAAAAGTGGTCGTAAAAGACGAAGTCTCCCTCGTGAATTAACGAACGCTGTCTGTTGCTTTGCATTCGCTTCGTTTTGTTTGTGCTTAGATGCAGAGAAGCAGCCGACTGAGACGGTCACGGGGTTGAGCTGTTTATTTTATGCCCACAAACAACCACAAAAGAAAATACTATTACGTACAAGCTTATTTATTTGTAGGAGCAGGGTTTCTGGGTTGGCAATTATTAATATATTTAGTTATAATAGAGAATAATGGGTTGACAATAATTAAATTTAGCTATAATAAAAAGTGTGTATGTGTGTGCATTCACAAAAGAATCAAAACTGTTTAATAACATGTCATCTTCCAACATTATGAGAGTATCCAACATTTATCATTCGTCTAGTCCAGTGATGTCCAAACTCACACAATGAAAGAGTTGCGCTTGTGTGCGAAGCAGCGAAACACGAAGGCAACGTGAAACATTTTTTTGCAATGCAGCATAGCGAATGACTGCGCGTTTGACTTTTGAGCTTCAGCCGAACACATGAGTCGAGAGAGCAAATGCAGCCGAACACGCGCATCGTAAGAGAACAAGCTGCCGAGCGTTCTATTTATAGAAAAACCGACAAAACACAAAGTCACAAAACTATTAGTTTACACAAAGACGCGAAATTAATAGCAGAAATAAAACGCACAATAGTACAAAAAGCGAAGCGCATAAAAAAACACGTCCGTTGCGATGCAAAGCGAATGAGCGAGTTTTACTTTGATTTTTATTTTTTTTAGTTAATATTTAGTAATAATTTTAGTTATTATAAATATATATAGAATTGGCGATTAAAATGATTAATTCTAGGATAGATATGCTTAAAACTTGTTTTTAACAAATTTATTTTGCAAAACTTAACGGCTTTAATGAAGAATGTGTTAATGATGCTATCTTTTTTTGCGGTAATTTTTATCACTTTTTAAAAAAAACCAAATAAAAATTAAAATTTTCGATACGAATTTCGGGATAAACCGATACTTATTGTTTAGAGTACATATTCAGCTATTAATAAAAAATATTTATATGAAAAATTTCGTAGATTAAATGTTGGTTTTTTGGACGGTAAGAAAAAGGTGCTTGATGATGCTATTATTTATGGCGCAGCTGTATATAGACCTTAAAGCTGCCTTCACACGGTCGGTTTTTCTATAGCTTTTTTTAACCGACCAAAAATGTTGGCATTCACAATATTCGCATCGGTTAAATCCAAAATCACATCACTTTTTGTTGTTACACAATCTGGTCACATTTCTCTATATATATAAGTTTGTTTACATTATTTTTGCCAACAATAACTAAAAACAAGTGGAAACGTTGCAGTCGGACGCAACCGAATGCGGTATACTCGTTACCAGCATTAAAACCGGTAAAAAGAGTCCTGATTTCAAAGGGGTACGGATGCGGCAGAGGTGTACGCTGCCTTAAAGATTCTCCAATGCAGATGGGGATGCCACCAGTGGTGACTCTAGCTAAAGTTTGTAAAAAGTTTGGAAAGGGGGGCTGGGGGCGGTATGGGTGGGCGTGGCATCTAAATTTTTGATGCAGATCTATGTGGGATGTCAATTGCTATCTTCATACTAAATTTGGTGACTCTAGCTCGAAGTTTGTAAATAAATGGGAATGGGGGCAGAATGGGTGAGCCTGGCTCCAAAATTTTAATGCAGTTTTTTGGGGGTTGCTAGTAGCTATCTTCTTATTAAATTTGGTAGTTCTAGCTGTAAGGATTTGCAAAATATGTGGATTTATCGTTTTTGAGTTATCGAACTTATCGATTTCCCAGCCCTCCAGTTATCGTATAGATAAAGAGAATTGGAAAGTTTCTTGTCTCTAGCTTCAAGGGTGTGGAAAAACTTGCAACCATGCGGACGAGACAGACAGACAGACACCATGACGGACATTGCACAAAACCAATATACTCTTTACCTTCGGTAACGAGTATAAATACCAAAAACGCCTTGTTTACGTATACATGTTCGTGGCACAAGTTTAACCGACCAAACAGAGCAGAAATAGAACACGTTCTATTTTTCCTCAGTTTTGCGTCGGTTTTTGACCGGACCTAAAAAGTTTTGTGTGTTCACACGAGAGCGCTGGCTTTAAAAAAAAAAAACCGATCAAAAACCGCCCGTGTGAAGGCAGCTTTAATAAGAGAATGAACTGACGAATGATGAACCCAAATTCAACAAGTAAGAAGGCTCTATTCGGGAGAGCCCGACTAGAAGATACCCTGAACCCAGTTGCAAAAAATAAATTAAATTTATGTAAGACTTTGGTATACTGACTTAACTTCAATCGATTAAATTCGATATCTCCGGTGTTTCTTAACCGATTTGGACGAAATTTTCAGAAAAGTTCTATCGTAACCTATTATTTCAACTCTCATTTTTACATTTTCCAAATTCGATATTTTTTTTGTCAACGATTGCATGTGTATATCGGAAACCAGAATAGTTATCGATAATTTGAAACAAACTTGTTCTGCTCATGGTATAGGAAAACTTATATCCAAAATCCGAAGTCTCTAGCTCTTGTAGTCTCTGAGATCGACGCATTCATACAAACGGACAGACGGACGGACAGACGGACATAGCTATATCGACTCGGCTGTTGATGCTGATCAAGAATATATATACTTTATGGGGTCGGAGATGCTTCCTTCTGCCTGTTACATACTTTTGCACAAAACCATTATACCCTTTTTACCCATTTTATGGGTTCAAAGTACAAAAAGTAAACCCAAATTCAATAAAATATTATTTTTGTTCAAGAAAACGTGCTCAAAGCAATAATACAGTTACTAACACACCAACAAACAGGTGTTAACACATCGCCCGTGAGTTCCACTCATTGATTTTTTTTTGCAGTGATTACAGCCTGGCCTTCTTTGCCGCCTGCATCTCTGCTAGAATTAAGCCAATTGTCATAAGGGTCACGACTCGGATGCGTTCGGGATTGACGCATCTAGATTTATGTACTACACTCGAGCGTCTATCCGTGGAGTGATCAAGCAATATTTTCTATTTGCCTTAGTATCTGTGGAATTTATTGGCCAGTTACGGTGCAGTGTCCATTTCCATGACCATTGAGACACTGCTCTTTGCGTTTACGTACAATGTGCGTGCAGTGTTTAAGATATCACAGCATCGCATCCAGCATTTCGTGCCGCAAAGTGTGGCCCCCAGGCAGGAGTTGGAAGAGCTTTAACAGGTGCTGCGACTGCATCAGACAGGTATTTCACTTGGTACCCATCTGGGAGACAAGCTCCGGCCATCGGTCCGTTTCGTTACGTTTCGTTGGATTCCAGCTGGCTGACCTGTTCTCCTCGCCGGAATGCATCTACTTCATCTTCTTTGTGGGCTCATTGTTGATTGCTCTGTACATCTACTCCCACTGTGGCGAGAATATTCAGCAAGCCAGTGCGGACTTTGCTTATTGCCATCTATGATACCGACTGGGTGGACTCTGCGCCGGCAACCAAGCGTACGCTAATGCCATGGAAGCTCAAAGGTAATTTCTTTCAGCCAAACAGCGGCGCGAAGGTTGATTATGCTGCAAAAAAACAAAACGATGCAAATAACCATCGTCAATGCATTCTGGGAATCTTCGATTTAACTACTTTGTCGCTCTACTACTTTGTGGCTCTCTTTGCAGGTGCTCTGGTCGGCCATCTCTTATGTCATGATGCGTCGCTCCTTCGATGCTTCGGGTCAGCAATAACACAATAAGTATACAATTGCTGTGCATCTAAAAACAACTTATACTACTACCAGCACCATCACCACAGAGAATTGCTATCAACAAACGCCTATCGCACCCATTTGTCGGCGCGCATTATTAATCTCCTTTGCAAAGTATGAAAACTCTATTAGAATGAAAACTCAATTAAGCCAGTAAATTTAAACTAAAAGGTGATTTTTATTGGCATAACGATAATGACTATAGATTTGGTATTAATCATAAGTGATGCAAAATGGAATTAATTGAATTAATAATTAAACATAAGCATTAACAAGCTTAATGTAAATTTATATATCAATAGCTGCACCCAAGTTGAATAATAGCTCCAGTAACAGTTGATTATATTTATTAAATTATTTTTGATTAAATCATGATCACATAATTGAATTTTCTTTTTGTTCATTAGCGATGACAGAATAAAAAAAAGTGGAAACGTTGCAGTCCGACGCAACCGACTGTTACCAGTTTTAAAACCGGTAAAAGTTGGGGAAAGGAGGGCTGGGGGCGGTATGGGTGGGCGTGGCATCTACATTTTTGATGCATATCTTTGTGGGATGTCAATTGCTATCTTCCTTCCAAATTTGGTGACTTTAGCGCAAAGTTTGCAGATGGTGGGGGAAGGAGGGCTGGGGACGGTATGGGTGGGCGTGGCATTCAATCTTTTGATGCAGTTTTTTGGGGGCCGTCATCACCTAAAACACATATTCAGATTGAATAAATTGGAGCACGTCGCTTCGGCGAAGGTCATCCATATGGTGTTCTCTCCAATTGGTTTGGATGCTAAACTTAACGCCATGCAACAAATGCATGTGAGTTTTGGTCAAAGGCGGACACAAATCAGCTGCACGCCAAATGAATGAAACTCAATACAATGCAAAACCGTTGCCAGCGCAAAATATTGGTCTCCAATTAGCAAAAGCCAGACTATTTTGGAATTTGATTTAATTAAGGGAAATTTTAAGCTCATTAAATACATGTATAAGGTATGCATATGAAATTTGATTGCAAAGGGCTAAAAGGGTTGGATGGAGTCATTTCTATAAATATTTTAACAATTTAATTTTTTAAAACTCTGTGCTCATATTTGTAACGCACGATTTTCTGTTTTTCATCATGTATACAATATGAATGCAGAATCAAATTATACTTTGATTTTTATTTTTTGTTTTATGCATATTAATAAGAATTCCGTATGATGGCAGATAAATAAAATGTCAAATATGAATGGTTTGCAAATGAGCTGCTTTTTCAAAAATAATCGAGAATAATCAAAGCTAAGCACACCGAACATGAAATACTCTTGCTTAAATGCATCAGCACAACAGAATGACAAAAAAGTGCAATATGTTAGGTACTACGAGAATATATGCCTTAGTGTTCAGCCCTTAACACGTCAGTGTAGATAATTTTCGTTGTGAGTGCCATTTTTCCAATTTCAAAGAGTATTTTTATCATAGCTCGAAGTCGATACAGTGCATTTTGAATTTTTTGAATATCGCTTGGCAAGTAAACAAAACCTGCGCTGCATACAAAAAAAAAATACTTTTGCAATTAGTTTTTTTACCAAACCATGTTTCATCTTTATTTTATATACATTTGTACATACATATATCACAGTGGACGGCAATCCACGTAGTGACGATGCGTATGTAAAAAGATACATACATACCACCACGCTCTGTCCGATGAGCGAGGAAAAGCCTTTTCATTTGCTTATCAAGGGTTTTAATTAGATATATTGCGCATTTATTTTTAATTTTCTGATTGCGTTGATAAATTATTAAAAAATTATCTCAATTTCGATTGAAAAATATATTAACTGTTAGGATAAATTTCCTGGCCAGTCGAGAAAAAAAAAAACTTAGCCATGTCCGTCTGGCCGTCCGTCTGTCGTTTCGTCTGCATGAAAGCGTCGATCTCAGAGACTACAAGAGAGATTATTGAAAAACAACTAGTTTGTTTCAAATTATCGATAACTATTCTGGTTTCCGATGTACACATGGAATTGATTACGAAAAAATATCGAATTTGGAAAATGTAAAAGATGGGAGTTGAAATAATGGGTAATGATAGAACTTTTTCTGAAAATGTTGTCCAAATCAGTTAAGAAACACCGGAGATATCGAAGTGAATCGATTGAAGTTAAGTCAGTATACCAAAGTCTTATATAAATTTAATATATTTATTGCAACTGGGTTCAGGGTATATTCTAGTCGGGCTCTCCCGACTAGAGCCTTCTGACTTGTTTCTTTTTGCGTTGAGTGCTTTGGTCACGCAAAAGGCGCTAAGTGCGTGCAGACCATTAGAAAAGCCAGGCGAAGGTGTCTAAGAGGTACATGATAGAATATAGTTTTTATGTACAAGGTTCAATGTTCAATGTGCATACATACATTGGCCCGTACTAAATGCATGTCGGGGCACTTAACTCTATTTCACACTGGCAGGCAGGAGGAATCGTGCAAGTTTGCTGGTTGTGTGAGTGTTGAAAATAATTGACTGTCTGTAAAGTTGGTTTACGGACGATAGTTCAAAGTGACAACGTCGCAACAAAACATTGGTGAAAAAATTTGGTACATGTCATAACGCCCGTGGGCGTTCCTCCGTTCAACTACTTGAAATTCAAGTGTGTAAAATTTGATCAAGATCGGTTCAGTATTTTTCGGGAAATCTGATTTAAGTTTTGTGCGACAAGTAGTTCACAAGTAGCGCGCTGCTTTAAAAAGGGTGTGTCTTCGAAACTATAACTCGGATTGACTTGAAAATAAAGGACAATATTCTGTTGTATGTTGTTATATGTTGTACAAATTAATAAGACTATAAAAAATTAGATTTTTGGAAGCCGTGAAACCCATATAACCCCAAAATTCATATTCTTGTGCATTAATTGCGTCGACATGGCTAACATAATTTTATTGATTTAGCTACATATTATTGTTTAACTTTGAAGAATGTTAGTCAATTTTTAAAGAAAAATATTGAAATACAAGCCAGTGACGGTGAATTTCCCGAGGCGCCTTGAAAAAAATGGTTTTGCGGTGTTCATCATAACTCGTTACCGGATCATCTGAAACAAATACTTGCTATGCATTTGAAAGGTGATGAATTTCTCGAGACAATCACGAAGAGTTTTTATATATATTTGTTATTTTTTTCTATTTTTTCAGCCATTGTAAATGAAAAACGCGATTTAAGCTCAAAAATCGCGTTTATATGTTTTTAAAAATAGAAATTCATCACCTTTAAAGTGCATAAAAAGTTGTTTGACTCAGTTGATCCGGTAACGAGTTACGATATTCACGAAATTCAAAAATAGTATTTTCGGGAAAATCGATTTGAAGTTGTTCGAACATGAAAACTCATGTACATAAAGTATCACGTTTGAAACGCTGTAACTCCGATAGTTTTAGTTGGATTGACTTCAAATTCTGACACAATATTCTCGAAATATACCTCATTCAGACAAAAATAAAAAAATAGACAAGTGGAAACGTTGCAGTCGGACGCAACTGAATGCGGAATACTCGATACCTGTATTAAAACCGGTAAAAAGAAGGCTGATTGCACAGGGATACGGATGCGGTAGGGGTGTACGCTGCCTGTAAGATTCTCCGATGCAAATTGGGATGACTCTAGCTCAAATTTTGCGAAAGTTCTGGGAAGGGTGGCTAGGGACTGTTTGTGTGGGCGTTTCATCAAAACTTTTGATTCAGTTTTTTTTAGGGGTTTCTAGTAGCCACGCCCACCCATACCACCCCAAGCCACCCTTTCCACCCTTTTACAATCTTTGAGCTAGAGTCATCAGATTTTGTATGAAGATAGCAATTGACATGCCACAAAGATCTGCAGAAAAAATTTGGATGCCACACACACCCAATCCGCCCCCAGCCCCCTTTTCTCCACCTTTTACAAACTTTGAGCTAGAGTCACCAAATTTGGAAGGAATATAGCTGGTGGCATCCCCATCTGCATCGGAGAATCTTTAAGGCAGCGTACACCCCTGCCGCATCCGTACCCCTTTGCAATCAGGCTTCTTTTTTTCCGGTTTTAATACTGGTTACAAGTGTACCCTCGTCGGTTGCGTACGACTGCAACGTTTCCACTTGTTATATTAAAGGAAAGTAATTTTTGATAAACTTTGATGTTTTTTGCCCGCCAAGGAGACCTTGATAATGATTTGAGTCTATTCGCTGCTATTGACATAACGGATGATAGATTTTGTTTTGTTCGTTGCGCATTGAGCTAAAGCTCTGCCCGCCCCAAACGGAAAGCATACTAATCTATATATATAAAAGAGTTTGTCCTAAGTGATTGTTGACATTGCCACAGCCTAAACGAAAAGAGCTACAAGGCTGAAATTTTCACACAATACTTTATGCAGGTTGAAAGTGAGCACTAAGAAAGGAATTTTTATTTGGAAAACTCCTTCAAGTACCTCCCATACGATTTGGAGCACTTTTTACCCATTTTAAAAATCAAATTACAATTACAACAATTACCCATTCCACTACTGTCGCCTGATTGTCGGACAAGCTGAGAGCTCGATCGCGAGCGAGAATACAAAAACAAAACAATGGGCAATGACGCCTTTGAGTCCCGCAAGCAAAGTGTCATAAAAAAGGTTCGTACACTTGCAAGAAGCGTTTGTTGTTGTTGTTGTTGTTGTTGGGCCCGCACTGCTACTTTTTGTTGGTGTGATTGATTTAAAAAACAACAAACAACAAAACAAAACTTGGTGCGTCTAAAAAATTACCCACACCAGAATATTTTATGGGGGTGGATTTGCCTACTTGCTGCTTATATAACTTAGACAAAACTAACTAACATTATTAATATGTTATTGATATGCAATTTCGAACAAGCATAGGGCGTTTACATAAGTGCGCGTGTTGCTCTTAAGATAATAAAATAATTACAACAATTACCCATTCCACTACTGTCGCCAGATTGTCGGACAAGCTGAGAGCTCAATCGCGAGCGAGAATACAAAAACAAAACAATGGGCAATGACGCCTTTGAGTCCCGCAAGCAAAGTGTCAAAAAAAAAATTTTCGTACACTTGCAAGAAGCGTTTGTTGTTGTTGTTGTTGTTGTTGGGCCCGCACTGCTACTTTTTGTTGGTGTGATTGATTTAAAAAAACAACAAAACAAAACTTGGTGCGTCTAGAAAAATTACCCACACCAGAATATTTTATGGGGGTGGATTTGCCTACTTGCTGCTTATATAACTTAGACAAAACTAACTAACATTATTAATATGTTATTGATATGCAATTTCGAACAAGCATAGGGCGTTTACATAAGTGCGCGTGTTGCTCTTAAGATAATAAAATAATTACAACAATTACCCATTCCACTACTGTCGCCAGATTGTCGGACAAGCTGAGAGCTCAATCGCGAGCGAGAATACAAAAACAAAACAATGGGCAATGACGCCTTTGAGTCCCGCAAGCAAAGTGTCAAAAAAAAAATTTTCGTACACTTGCAAGAAGCGTTTGTTGTTGTTGTTGTTGTTGTTGGGCCCGCACTGCTACTTTTTGTTGGTGTGATTGATTTAAAAAAACCAAAACAACAAAACAAAACTTGGTGCGTCTAGAAAAATTACCCACACCAGAATATTTTATGGGGGTGGATTTGCCTACTTGCTGCTTATATAACTTAGACAAAACTAACTAACATTATTAGGGCCAGTTTCTCAATGTCTGGTTAGCTAAACTAACAGATGGTTAGCTTAACTATCTGATGGTTAGTCAAAATTGAGTTTCTCAATGTCTGGTTAGGGTTGTTCGTGATAAAAACTAACATGAGGCCTGAGTGCCGGTTAAAATTTGTTCTCTCGTTAAGTGCCGATATAAATATCGATGAAATCATCGTTAGGCAAACAGGTAACTGTGGCTGACACTTGCATTGTTTACATTTTATTATTCAAGCAAAATGGCATCGCATCAAAGAGTTTTTAACATCCACGCAATGTGGCCGCTTTCTGTTCTCAACTGAGCTCATTAAACTTGTTTGTGTTCTCATTTCCATTTTTTAATTGTTATTTTTGAGTTGAAAGAAGAATTTGGCAGTCACAAAACAAAAAATACCAAACAAAACCAGCTATTTTGCTCGATCAGGGTGGCAGCACCATCAATGCGATAGTATCATATCGATTTAACTTAACCATACATTGAGAAAACCAAATTGGCTTAACGCGAGCGTTAAATTTATCTGGTCGTTAGCTAATTCTTACTTTAACCAGACATTGAGAAACTGGCCCTTAATATGTTATTGATATGCAATTGCGAACAAGCATAGGGCGTTGACATAAGTGCGCGTGTTGCTCTTCAGATAATCAGGTAATTACAAATCTCGCTCCGATCATGTTCCTTTGATGTTGCTCATTTACGTTCACTCTCTATTTTATGTGCGCGCTTTGCAAGTCAATCATAAAGTTTAATAACCCTAACTCCTCCGCACACACTAAATTAAAGCTAAAGGCAATATGCAATTCACTTAGCTGCAGCCTCTTAGATATGTTTTGCGTTAATTCAGTGCGTGCGAAGAAGGTAGCGTTACTACGCTCTTTGTTAGACTTACTGAGCGCGCGCATACATTGTAAATGCATGCATACATTGTTGACTTCTGAAGCAAGCTAAAAGAAAGCAAAAAAATGTTCACCAAATATATACCGTGCAAAAACAAACACACTAACAAATAGAAACTTAAGAAAATGTAATCTACATCAGCAGCAGTAGCATGCATTGCAAATAAAATCTTACAAAATTGATTGACTGAACTTCCCGCATATACATATAATATATACATACATATAATTGGGTCAGAAATACTTCCATCTACCTGTTACATACATTTGCACAAAAGCAATATACCCTCTGGTCTGTAGATCAAATGGTCATTCGCCAAGCAATAGCGTTCTGTGTACACATCGAGAATAGGCAAATGCAAAGAAAATACAAGCTAAACACTTGCAAGTTGCTTCGAAATACAAAGCACAAAATTTTAATACCCTATGTTTTAAAATTTCATAAATAGCCATTGCTAACAATTTGTTTTCGGTATTTAATTAACAAAATAATTTTATTTTTATACAGATTGTTTTTATCAATTATTTAATGCCAATAAGAAAGGTAATATGTATTATGAATAATACATTTTTATATATTGCATTTATTAATTAATAAGTCAATTAAGTCTATACCACCCTTTTTTACTAAGCAGCCGCAGCAACAGCAGGAGCAAAAGCATCATAAACAGCAGCAAGCGAATGCAATGCAAAGTGCGGTACAACTAATCTTTGTCTCGCACTTCGCACACTTTGCGAAAAAAAAAATTCGCGACTCCGTTATTTCGTCATTTCTCTATCAGCTGTTTGTTTATACTCGATACCGAAGGTAAAGAGTGTATTGGTTTTGTGCAACAAACAAAACATACAAAAGCTCAATCGTCTGCGGGAGAGCGGGAGTGAAACAAGTGGTGTTGGGCTTGAGCTTTTTCGCTCTTAATTTAGTTTGCCCCTCCTCTCAGCCCTTCTTTAATATATTTCATTGTAAACTTTATTTTCTCTTAGTATTTTCTAATATTATTCAGTGTGATCTTTACATAACTTTATATTCATTTGGTGTGCATTTTTATGGAAAAACTTATTTCAATATTGATAGCCTCTAGCCTTAAATCCACAGTGAACAGCCATGCAATTATTAGGGTCCTATGCAAACAGAAAATTGGGCTCAAGATTTGTCACATAAATGCTCAGAGCTTAGTAAATAAGATTGAAGAGTTTCGTTATCTGTTTGTTAATTCCCAAGTAGATGTTGTATGTGTGTCTGAAACGTGGTTTGTACCTGAACTTAGTAACATGTTAATTAGCTGTGATGGTTATGATGTGTTTCGTTCTGATCGTCGTAGTCATGCTGGGGGTGTAGCAATTTATCTTAGCAATAGAGTAAGGGGTAAAGTTGTTCTTAAGCAGCCCAATGATAGCATAATAGAATACATTTTTCTAGAATTAATTAATCCAATCTGTGATACTAAAATGCTTATTGGCTGCGTTTACAGGCCTCGTAAAAATATAGACTGCTCAGACATAATTGACTTAATAGCTAACTTAACACTTAATTATACTGATATTATATTGGCAGGTGACATGAATAGTAATTTATTCACTGAAAGACACCTGGCGGATGATATGGTATCTCTCGGCTTAGTACCGGTGAACATTTCAACACCGACACATTTCTCCAAAACGACTAATACCTTAATTGACTTGTTTTTCGTTAATAAAAGGGAACTAGTATTACTTTATGATCAAATTTCTGTACCTGCTTTCTCAAAACATGACTTAATATTTTGACGTATGACTTGCCTCTTAATTATTGTCCACAAACTATTTCATACCGGGATTTCAATAACATCGACTTTGCCAGTTTATACGAAGATTGTTACAACTCTGATCTTGATCTCATTTTTTCCTTCCCTGCAGTTGACACCCAAATTCAATATGTGCAAAATTTCATCGACATGTTGTACAACAAGCATGTACCGATCAAAACCAAAGTTATAAAGCCATCAATGAAATCTTGGTTCAACAAAGATTTACAAAGTGCAATAATATTAAGAGATAAGGCATACAAAAAATGGCAGAGATACAAGACTGATCACTTACATAACGTATTTATTACCCACAGGCGATTAGTCAATGATCTGATTTATAGGGCCAAGCGTACTTATTTTACTAATAGATTTAAAAGGGCAATTGACAGCAGACAATGGAAAGATATTAAGAAATTGGGTATTGGGAAAGTTCAAACTGTGATAAATGATAGTATAGATGTTAATTGTTTAAATAATAAATTTGTTAATGTAAATGTCCCTGTATCTCTATGTAACCCCTATGTGAGTTCTGCGTCTTTTAACAATTGTCAAAACACTTTCCAATTTAGTCCTGTGTATCAATGTGATGTGCTGCAGTCTATACAAAAAATCAAATCCAATGCTACTGGTTTGGACGATATAAACCCTAAATTTGTCAAACTGTTATTACCATTTATAACAGGCCATTTAACGCATATTTTTAATTCTGCTATTACCACCTCTACATTCCCTAATGAATGGAAAATTGCCAAAGTTCTGCCTATTGCTAAGGCCAATGCTGACTTTCGACCGATATCCATATTGCCATACCTATCTAAAATTTTTGAGCATCTAGTCGCCAAACAAATTAACAATTTTCTAAACGCCAATAAACTTCTTGTCCACCATCAGTCTGGCTTTCGGACTAATCATAGTTGCACAACGGCGATTGTAAAAGTAGTCGAGGATATTAGGTTAAAAATGGACAATAGCGAGGTAACCTTATTGACGCTTCTTGATTTCAGTAAAGCTTTTGACACGGTGAACCATGACATACTTCTCACCAAGCTATGTAGAATGTACAATTTTAGTACAACTGCCACCAAACTAATGTCCTCCTATTTAAAGCAACGAAGACAAGCCGTTGTTTCCGTGAACAAAATATCGGACCTGCAGATAGTGCCCCGTGGGGTTCCGCAGGGATCAATATTAGGTCCGCTTCTATTCTCTATTTATATTAACGATCTACCGTCATGTCTGTCTTACTGTAATGTTCATTTGTATGCTGATGATGTCCAATTGTATGTAAGTACCAAACTTAGTCAAATAAATAAATGTATTGATTTGTGTAATATTGATCTCTTAAGTGTTAGTAAATGGGCATGTGATAATGGTCTATGTATTAATCCGTCTAAGTCTAAGTGTCTTGTAATTTATAAGAAGAACCTAAATACTGAAAATTTTCCTAGGCTTAGTATAGATAATGTAGGAATTGAGTTTGTAAATAAGGCAGAAAATCTTGGCATAACCTTTAATAAGACACTGTCGTGGAATGACCATGTTAACAAAGCGGTTGGCAAAATGTACGGCACACTTAGACAATTGTCAACAACCCAGCATTATATTCCTGTGCAAACAAAAATGATTATCGCTAAGGCAGTACTATTACCAATAGTCTTTTATGGGATTGAAATTTTTGGCAGCTGTGATGCTGTTAGTCAGCGTAGGCTCAATGTGGCTTTTAATAGTGTTGCTCGTTACGTGTATGGTCTGAAAAGGACGGACCACGTTACGGGCTATGCCAACAAACTGTTCGGCTTAAATTTATCGTCCTTGATTAAGGTCAAAATTCTTATTTTTTTACATAAAATAATCTTTACACAAAAGCCTGAGTATTTATTTGACAACATAAAATTTACTTCCTCCCAAAGAGTAAAAAATCTTATTTGCCTGAGAACCAGGTTAGCATGTGCAGAAAAACAACTTTATATTAATGCTGTTCGACTGTGGAATAGTCTTCCTAATGTGTTTAAATCCATAAGAGGCGCACACCAATTTAAACGTATGATTATGGCACACTTTAAAAATCTTAATCAATCCTAAAATTAAAAAAAAAAAAAAAAAAAAAAAAAAAAAACAAAATAAATAAATAACTAAAACAAAAAAAAAAAAAAAAAATATATATATATATGCATATACATACATAGGCTTATTCCTAACTTTTATAAAAGTCAAACAATGTTTAATGTTCAAAATATTTCATCTTACTGTTCAATGTTACTATCAATAAGTTTGTTTATATTTTATTTATTTATTTATTTCTTTGTTCTTTATAAGTTTATATATACATTTTGTTTTTTCTTTTTGCCTATTGTCATAGTGATTAGTGCTTTAATTTATAGTAGTAATACTGTAGCACTAAGAATTTCGTTAATAAATTAAATTAAATTAAAATTAAAATGTCCGTCATTGTGTCTGTCCGTCTGTCCGTCCGTATGTATGCAAGTTTTTTCCACACCCTTCAAGCTAGAGACTTGAAACTTTCCAATTCTCTTTATCTATGGGATAGTAAATTAAAGTGTCAAGATGGGGGTTATACGATAACTGGGGGGCTGGCAAATCGATAAATTCGATAACCCAATACCGATAAATCCACATATTTCGCACATCCTTACAGCTAGAAGTACCAAATTTGGTAAGAAGATAGCTATTAGCAACCCCCAAAAAACTGTTTCAAAAATTTTAGAGCCACGCCCCCCTATTCCGCCCCCAGCCACCCCGCATTTTAAAGTCAAAAAAGACTATATCTCCCACAGTTTTTGAGCTATAGCCACCAAATTTGGTGCCAAGATAGGTGATGATGACCCCCTAAAAACTGCACCAAAAGTTTGGATGCCACGCCCACTGATACTGCCCTAGCCGCCCCCATCCACCCCAACGCTTCGTCAAAAACGGGAATGCGTGTATCTTCCAGAGTTGTGGAGCTAGAGCCTCCAAATTTGGTGGGAAGATAGCTGTTAACGACCCCCAAAAAACTGCATCAAAGTTTTGGAGCCACGCCCACCCATTACGCCCCCAGCCCCCCGCATTTTGAAATCAGAAATGGCTATATCTCCCACAGTTTTTGAGCTATAGCCACCAAATTTGGTGCCAAGATAGGTGATGATGACTCCTAAAAACTGCACCAAAAGTTTGGATGCCACGCCCACCAATACTGCCCTAGCCAACCCCATCCACCCCAACGCTTCGTCAAAAACGGGAATGCGTGTATCTTCCAGAGTTGTGGAGCTAGAGTCACCAAATTTGGTATGAAGATAACAATTGACATTCCACAAAGATCTGCATCAAAAATTTGGATGCCACGCCCACCCATACCGCCCCCAGCCCCCCTTTCCCCACCTTTTACAAATTTTGAGCTAGAGTCACCAATTTTGGTATGAAGATAGCAATTGACATTTCAGAAAGATCTGCAACAAAAATTTTGATGCCTCAACTACCCATACTGCCCCCAGCCCCCCCCTGTCCTCACCTTTTACAAACTTTGAGCTAGAGTCACCAAATTTGGTATGAAGATAGCCGGTGGCATCCCCATCTGCATCGGAGAATCTTTAAGGCAGCGTAAGCCCCTGCCGCATCCGTACCCCTTTGCATTCAGGCCTCTTTTTACCGGTTTTAATTCTGGTATCGAGTTTGCCGCAGTCGGTTGCGTCCGACTGCAACGTTTCCACTTGTTTCAATTGCGATTGCGGGAAAAATTGTAAAGAAGCGGGAAGAAGCTAATTCAGCTTTATTTCAGATCGATTTAGCGTTTTTCAGCGTTTTTATGTATTAATCTATATTTTCATACATTTGCATTTTCTAAGGCTTTTACAGCACTAACGCATCATCGGTAATATATCGATAGAATTCTTACAACTCTTGCATTGTGGTGTGTCTGATGAAGTGCGAAAAATGTCTTAATCTAAAGTGTATGAGCAAAAAGTACGCGATGCGTGGCTGCAGGACAGCGAGTTTAAGGAGTGGCTGTGGAAAGATGTTACCGATTTGACACGGGCTTACTGCAGCTATTGCAAATGCGGTGTAGCCGCAAAATTAAGCGATTTGGGCGCTCATGCTGCAACCGTACCTGTTAAGTTGCCATTAGAATTACTAATCAATTAAATTATTTTTGGAAAATAGTCGTAGTTATTATATAGTTCGCTGGTGTAAAATGTATGATTATTTAATGATTAGGACTACAAATAATCAAAAATAATGGAAAATTACCATAAATTATTTAAAATAATGAAAAATAATTGAAAATCATGGAAAATAATCATTTTAATATTTTCCATTATTTTCCATTATTCCGACTATTTGAGACTATTTTGAGAGAAACAAATTATTTTCAACATCACATTTAATAACAACAATGTAGTCTCAAAAAGTCGAAATAATGGAAAATTAAGCTGCACCGTACAAAATATACCCACATTATAAAGAATGTTTTAGCATGCCACTTTAAGGAAGATCTTCGCAGTGCCATGGCAAGTGTTGTCATGAATACAAAAATCTAAGTTCCTAATGATGATCGGAACATCTCAAAATATCTACTCCGACGAAGAGGCTGTCGGTAAAGACGATATAATAAAAAGCTTTGACTAAAAGGATTGAAAGAAAATCTAGGGTAATTTTTAAGCTTTTTTAAAACGATTTTTGGGGGTTTTTGGCTGTTTTTCTTTGCTAATCTAGCGTTTTTTGCACAAAAAATTATGGCAACACTGCCGTCCGTCCGCCCGTCCGTCTGTATGTTCGCAACTTTTTTCCAAACCCTTCAAGCTAGAGACTTGAAACTTTCCAATTCTCTTTATCTATGGGATAGTAAAATAAAATGTCAAGATGGGGGTCCTACGATAACTGGGGAGCTGGCAAATCGATAAATACGATAACTCAAAACGCACATCCTTACAGCTAGAACTACCAAATTTGGTAAGAAGATAGCTACTAGCAGCCCCCAAAAACTGCATCAAAAATTTTGGATCCACGTCCACCCATTCCGCCCCCAGCCCTCCGCATTTTAAAGTCAAAAAAGCCTATATCTTCCACAGTTTTTGAGCTATAGCCACCAAATTTGGTGCCAAATAGGTGATGATGACCCCCAAAAACTGCATCAAAAGTTTGGATGCCACGCCCACCGATTCTGCCCTAGCCGCCCCAATCCACCCCAACGCTTCGTCAAAAACAGGAATGCGTGTATTTTCCAGACTTGTAGAGCTAGAGCCACCATATTTAGTAGGAAGATAGCTGGCAACGACCCCCGAAAATCTGCATCACAGTTTTGGAGCCACGCCCACCCATTTCGCCCCCTTGTCACCACTTTTTAACAAACTTCGAGCTAGAGTCACCAAATTTGGTAAGAAGATAGCAATTGACATTCCACAAAGATCTGCATCAAAAATTTTGATGCCACACCCACCTATACCGCCCCCAGCCCCCCTTTCCACACCTTTTTCAAACTTTGAGCTAGATTCACCCAATTTGGTATGAAGATAGCAATTGACATTCCACAAAGATCTGCATAAAAAAATTGGATGCCACACCCACCCATTCCGCCCCCTTTCCCCCACCTTTTGCAAACTTTGAGCTAGAGACACCGAATTTGGTATGAAGATAGCTGGTGGCATCCCCATCTGCATCGGAGAATCTTTAAGGTAGCGTGCACCCCTGCCGCATCCGTACCCCTTTGCAATCAGGCCTCTTTTTACCGGTTTTAAAACTGCTAACGAGTATACCGCAGTCGGTTGCGTCCGACTGCAACGTTTCCACTTGTTTTTAATTGCAAAATGCTAAAAAAAACTTCCTGATGATTTATTTTTATTTTTTCTCAATATAAAATTGACTTGATTTCCTTTCGTTTGATATATATGCGGTCATCATTGATATCTTCTAAGTGTGGAAATTTCATTAAAATATTCGGGCATAATTAAATTTTTTCAAATGTGTGTTTTATGTGTATATTAGTATTAGTGATGTAAGCAATAAGTGTGAGCGAGTGGGATTGCGGATAGCATGTGCATATGGTTTGTTTCACTTGCACTGTGCGTCTCAGCTCAGCAAACAATCGATGGAACTATCGGACAATCGATGGTTTATACTATCGCTGGCACTATCGAGGGCAGCAGCGGCTATTGATAGCAATTGTTATGATCCGGCCTTATTTTCCCAACACTGTATCGATAGCCAGCTAGCAAATCGGTTACCCAGAGATGCTTACGACCTCGATACAGCGTGAGCCGGGTTAACAAAAATTTATATTTTTACGAGAAAATAACAACAAACGGACTAGCAGCAATTCTGCTCGGATTTGGACAATTTACGGATATATGAGATAAACAGCTGTTAATGTTTACCCCCAATGTGTGCCCTCCCTACCAATGAATTGGAATTGAGTTGAATTTATGTTATCGTGCCAATTCCCTAAACATAGTACAACAACAACTTACCCCGACATCAACACATCTTCGCCCCACCCACACATAAATGTCTGCTCACACACAGAAAAAAAAATGACGATCTAAATTTAAGATTTTTAATCTAGAATTATCCCGATTCGTACTTGAAATATTTAAGTACGATCCGTACTTAGGAAATCTTAAATTAAGCCTAAAACGAACTTAACGAGTACTTTAAGATTAAAAATTTTGATTCAATCCCAAACGTACTTGAATTAAGAATTCATTTTCTTAAAAAATCTCAAAACAGCCCTAAAACGGTCTAGAAAATTTCCTATTTTGTTTAAGTACTGAACGTTCTTAATATAAGAATATAAATCTTGATCCAACATTAAAAATTCTTATAATAAAACTGAAACAAACTTGGCAATTTAATAAGTAGTAAACGTTCTTATTACAAGAATAAAAATCTTGATTCTTCTTTTAAACCAAATTTTGTCGGAAGGAGGCTTCAAAGTATTATAAGTCCAAAATACTTAAGACCGGCAATCTAAGTTCGAAATACTTACATCAAGTACTGAGTGAACTTTTATCAAGTTGATCCTCAGAACGACTCGAATCAAGTTCGAAAATTCTTGTATCAAGTACGAGTCGCGTGTTCAAATCTCAGCGGCATTTACGATTTTTTTTTTTCTCTTAAAAATAATATGAAAATAGTTTATTTTTGTTCTTATTTTTTTTAAAGTCATTTATTAGTATAAAAATGCCGAATAAACTGATCTAAATCAAGTTCACTTAACATAAACATTAACTGCAGTCAAAATGTAATAGGAAGTGGCTCAACAGCTAAAGCACTCGACGCAGTTGACAACAGATCTAATGTTCAAATCCCCGTCACGGTAAGCAAAAACAGATGAATTTGTAATGGTTGTTTCTAATTTCATACATTTCTAGCATAAGCATGAGAATGATTGGCAGCTGTATAAATGCTATTCTGCACTATATATCTAAATCTTAGAATTTCAGAAAATTATATAATCAAGTATGTCATACTTGGGTCAAGAATCACGAAGTCAGAATTTCTGTTTAAAAAATTACAACCTTACGCAACTTTCACACGGCTAACTGCGTTAAAGTACGCATACTTGCCGTTTTTTATTTTTTAAATGTGAATTTGTCAGTTCTTAAATCAAGAATTAATAATCTTAAAATTCAAGAACTAACATCTTGTTTTTAAGTTCACTTCAATCGTATTTACAGTTTGTCAGACCTCAAATTCTAAGAATTTTGCTTCTTAATTCAGGAATTAACAATCTCGAAATAAGAACGTTTCATTCTCAAAACGATCTAAATTTAAGAATGCGCGATCTTAACAGTTAAGAACGCCTACTTGATTCAAGATTTTTCGGTCTTACACGAGAAATAAGACCGAAAAGTATTGTTTCAAGGTGGAAAATCTTGATTAATTTTTTCAGTGTACGCATCACACTTGATGAGTATAGGTCAAGGAAAATAACAGCGAGCCCCTCGGCCGCTACAAACAAAAGCGTGAAAAAAAAGCCAAGAAATCGTGGAGGCATACAGCTGCACTGAAAAAACAAGTGGAAACGTTGCAGTCGGACGCAACCGACTGCGGCATACTCGATACCAGTATTAAAACCGGTAAAAAGAGGCCTGATTGCAAAGGGGTACGGATGCGGCAGGGGTGTACGCTGCCTTAAAGATTCTCCGATGCAGATGGGGATGCCACCAGCTATATTCCTTCCAAATTTGGTGACTCTAGCTCAAAGTTTGTAAAATGTAGGGAAAGGGGGGGGGGGGGGGCTGGGGTTGGTATGTGTAGTTGTGGCATAAAATTTTTGTTGCAAATCTTTGTGAAATGTCAATTGCTATCTTCATACCAAATTTGGTGACTCTAGCTCGAAATTTGTAATAAGTGGGTAAAGGGGGGCTGGGGGCGGTATGGGTGAGCGAGGCATCCAAATTTTTGTTGCAAATCTTTGTGAAATGTCAATTGCTATCTTCATACCAAATTTGGTGACTCTAGCTCGAAATTTGTAAAAAGTGGGGAAAAGGGGGGCTGGGGGCGGTATGGGTGGGCGTGTCATCCAAATTTTGATGCAGATCTTTCTGGAATGTCAATTGCTATCTTCATACCAAATTTGGTGACTCTAGCTCGAAAATTGTAAAAATTTGGGAAAGGGGGGCGAAATGGAGGGCGTTGCTCCAAGACTTTGATGCAGATTTTTGGGGGTCGTTGCCAGCTATCTTCCTACCAAATTTGGTGGCTTTAGCTCCACAACTCTGGAAGATACACGCATTCCCGTTTTTGACGAAGCGTTGGGGTGGATGGGGGCGGTTAGGGCAGTATCGGTGGGCGTGGCATCCAAACTTTTGGTGCAGTTTTCAGGGGGTCATCATCACCTGTCTTGGCACCAAATTTGGTGGCTATAGCTCAAAAACTGTGGGAGATATAATCTTTTTTGACTTTTAAATGCGGGGAGGCTGGGGGCGGAATGGGGGGGCGTGGCTCCAAAATTTTGATGCAGTTTTTTGGGGGTTGCTAATAGCTATCTTCTTACCAAATTTGGTACTTCTAGCTGTAAGGATGTGCGAAATATGTGGATTTATCGGTTTTGGGTTATCGAATTTATCGATTTGCCAGCCCCCCAGTTATCGTAGAACCCCCATCTTGACACTTTAATTTACTATCCCATAGATAAAGAGAATTGGAAAGTTTCAAGTCTCTAGCTTGAAGGGTGTGGAAAAAACTTGCAACCATACGGACGGACAGACGGACAGACACCATGACGGACATTGCACAAAACCAATATACTCTTTACCTTCGGTATCGAGTATAATTAATCAAGATTTTCCACCTTGAAACAACACTTTTCGGTCTTATTTCTCGTGTAAGACCGAAAAATCTTGTATCAAGTAGGCGTTCTTAACTGTTAAGATCGCGCATTCTTAAATTTAGATCGTTTTGAGAATGAAACGTTCTTATTTCGAGATTGTTAATTCCTGAATTAAGAAGCAAAATTCTTAGAATTTGAGGTCTGACAAACTGTAAATACGATTGAAGTGAACTTAAAAACAAGATGTTAGATCTTGAATTTTAAGATTATTAATTCTTGATTTAAGAACTGACAAATTCACATTTAACAAGTAAGAAGGCTCTAGTCGGGAGAGCCCGACTAGAAGATACCCTGAACCCAGTTGCAACAAACAATCGATTAAGATCGATATCTCCGGTGTTTCTTAACCGATTTGGATGAAATTTTCAGAAAAGATTTATCGTTACCCATTCTTTCAACCCTCATTTTTACATTTTCCAAATTCGATATTTTTTTGTTATCGATATTATGTGTATATCGGAAACCAGAATAGTTATCGATAATTTGAAGCAAACTTGTTCTGCTCATGGTATAGGAGAACTTATATCCAAAATCTGAAGTCTCTAGCTCTTGTAGTCTCTGAGATCCACGCGTTCATACAGACGGACAGACGGACAGACGGACGGACAGACGGACATGGCTAAATCGACTCGGCTATTGATGCTGATCAAGAATATATATACTTTATAGGGTCGGAGAAGCTTCCTTCTGCCTGTTACATACTTTTGCACAAAACCATTATACCCTTATTTACCCATTTTATGGGTTAAGGGTATAAAAAATAAAAAACGGCAAGTATGCGTACTTTAACGCAGTTAGCCGTGTGAAAGTTGCGTAAGGTTGTAATTTTTTAAACAGAAATTCTGACTTCGTGATTCTTGACCCAAGTATGACAATACTTGATTATATAATTTTTTGAAATTCTAAGATTTAGATATATAGTGCAGAATAGCATTTATACAGCTGCCAATCATTCTCATGCTTATGCTAGAAATGTATGAAATTAGAAACAACCATTACAAATTCATCTGTTTTTGCTTACCGTGACGGGGATTTGAACATTAGATCTGTTGTCAACTGCGTCGAGTGCTTTAGCTGTTGAGCCACTTCCTATTACATTTTGACTGCAGTTAATGTTTATGTTAAGTGAACTTGATTTAGATCAGTTTATTCGGCATTTTTTATACTAATAAATGACTTTAAAAAAAATGAGAACAAAAATAAACTATTTTCATATTATTTTTAGAGAAAAAAAAAAAATCGTAAAATGCCGCTGAGATTTGAACACGCGACTCGTACTTGATACAAGAATTTTCGAACTTGATTCGAGTCGTTCTGAGGATCAACTTGATAAAAGTTCACTCAGTACTTGATGTAAGTATTTCGAACTTAGATTGCCGGTCTTAAGTATTTTGGACTTATAATACTTTGAAGCCTCCTTCCGACAAAATTTGGTTTAAAAGAAGAATCAAGATTTTGATTCTTGTAATAAGAACGTTTACTACTTATTAAATTGCCAAGTTTGTTTCAGTTTTATTATAAGAATTTTTAATGTTGGATCAAGATTTATATTCTTATATTAAGAACGTTCAGTACTTAAACAAAATAGGAAATTTTCTAGACCGTTTTAGGGCTGTTTTGAGATTTTTTAAGAAAATGAATTCTTAATTCAAGTACGTTTGGGATTGAATCAAAATTTTTAATCTTAAAGTACTCGTTAAGTTCGTTTTAGGCTTAATTTAAGATTTCCTAAGTACGGATCGTACTTAAATATTTCAAGTACGAATCGGGATAATTCTAGATTAAAAATCTTAAATTTAGATCGTCATTTTTTTTTCTGTGTATGGGCATTGAAGCGACTCAATAATAACACCTTACTCACTCAGAACATAATAATGCTGATTCCATCCGTTGCTGCTGATGTAGTTGACGTTTGTTTTGTTGTTGTCAAAGCTGCTTCTGTTGTTGTTGTTGCTGCTTTTGCTGCTGTTGTTGTTGAAGCTGATTTTGTTGTTGTTTTTGCTGCTTTTGCTGTTGTTATTGCTGCTGCTGCTGCTGTTGTTGTTGAAGTCCTAGGTCACTGGCACGTCTGTGCCGTTTAACTATGTTTTTCTGAATGTCTCTTTATTTTAAATCAAAAGAATTCTTAGCCTAAATACATAATTGGGTTGCTTATGTATAAAGCTCTGTCGCAGCAGAGCGGCCGCTGCCGTTGCAGCGGTCAAGAGAGAGAGAGAGAGTTGAAGTATATTTATGAATGTATATACAGCAGGCAAAGAATGCATGTTACATTAAATATACATATATAAGGCAAGCGCTGGCTTAGCTGGTAAGAGCTAAAGTGCTTACGTTGCGGATCCCACACTTCGTGGTGGTTGATCAGATTTCAAGTGCGCTGACCGTTTGTGTAGTTGCGTTATATTTGTATATACGTGGCAACAAAGTGTTGCTATGTCTGAAGGTTACATACCCTGCAATATAGTGGGCTTATGACAGATTGTCATGCATACTACACATAGCCCTTCCGCTATTCACCTAACCAGCCGACAATTATCGATTATCGGGAGCCAGCACGACTCTCCACCCCTCGTTCGAACACCACAACCATCGATAGCATATAGCCGACCATAACACCACACTCCGGTTCGCTTGCGTCCGCTTAGGCATCCGCGGAGGCATCTGTTCGCTGTGCTGCCCAACGTAGGCCATCGCCCACGCCCTGAGACTAAGCGTCTCATGCTCTACCGACTGAGCTAGCCGGGCAAAGATCCAAAGCTCGGGGGTCATTGCTGCTCTACCTTCGGTCGGAGTGTGTAAATCCCACCGGGCATCCGACCATGGCACCTTAAAAGTCCGTCTTAAGTGAGCCAGTCTGAAAACGACTTCGCCCACCGGCATTCCCATGGGGCTGGTGTCCAAGATTACGCCCCATCTACGCTTCGGGTTCTCCTCGGGCCTGGACTCTGTTGTGCCGTATGGCCTCTGCGCGTGCTGATCACGCCTTGTCTAAGCCTTACTCCGTGCTCGGATCCGTTCGGAGAGCTCCATCACCGACAATGTACCCTAAGTACCTCAAGAACCTTAAGCAGAATTTAGACTTTTGCAGGTCGATGGTAAGTTTAGCACCCTTCAAACACTCAGCGACCTCCTCCAACAGCTTAACGTGCTCAACAAACGTGCGTGAGATGATCAGCAGGTCGTCTAAATAAACAAACACACGGTTCCGCAGACGCTGTGGTATCACCCTATCCATCAACCGACACAGCCGTTGAGCAGCATTACACAGTCCGAAAGGCATCATACGGAACTAGTAAAGCGGACGGCCAGGAATGGTAACCGCCGTATATGCTCTGCTCTTGGGCTCCAACTCGATCTGCCAGATCGCGTGTTTCTACGCGGAGGATGGACTCAATGTTTTGCAGAAGGTAAGCATCCTTCACCCTCACGTCGTTGAGCTTGCGCGCAACTAAGCCTTTTCTTGCCAGGTTTCCGCACTAACGTCATCCTGTTGCTCCACAGACTCTCGCTCGGGTCGATGACTCCAAGTCGCAACATCTCGTCCACCTCCTCAAACAAAAGCTGTTGAGCCGCCGGTGACACGGGATAATAACGCTCCTTTACCGGCACGGTACCTTCCACCAGCTCGATTGTGTGCTGCTCAAGATGGGTTTCCCCAAGCCCTCGCTTTTCGTAAGCCAGGAATTTCGCCTTCACCGCTTCCAGACGCCCCTGCTGATCAGCATCCAACTGGTGGGGTTCTACCGGCTCTCCCTTCGTCACAAACTCGGACTCCATCTGCTCGACGGCATCCACTCCAACTACATCCGGTGCCAGGCAGAACTTCTTCCAAAAATCGATCCTTAGGTTAAGATTCTGGACCAGGGCGGGGCACACGTACAGAGTCATCTGGTGCGTCTTCTCTCTGTAGCGAATCGGAACCAGGATCTTCCCCAAGACTGTGTAGCTCGCACCTCCTGCAGCTCGCACTTTAGACTTCTGTGGATACCATGCTATCCCCAGCTTCTCTATAAGTTCGACTGCTCCAGCACCGATCAAACTTACAGTCGCACCCGTATCTAAAAGACCTTTCACGGAGTGTCCATTGGTTTACACTTCGGCAAAGGCTCGATCGTCGTCTTTTAGCAGAGAACTGAGTGCCTCACTTACGCGCCTTCGTTCTTTCCCGCGTAGCGTTGGTCGTTTCTGCCTCTTCGGAACTTGGGGCCTATTGATCTGTTTTTGGACTCCCTCCTCAGCAAAGATGCGGCCTCTCGCTTCCTCGTACGTGGCAATGCGCACCTCCAACGGCTGGCGTATCGACCACTTGAGCCTCGATGAGTGGTCGCCGTTGGTCTTCTTAACGATATCCTTAACTACCATGCAATCCTTATCCCTAGTGCTTATCTCTAACATGCAATTTAGCGAGGTCTTTACTGGTTGCCCGGTGGTGCTGAGCGCGTGTGGAAATAGCAACAAAACATAAGGTTATAAATTTAGTGTTGGCGTGTGAAAGGTAGGAGTGCAAGAATGGAAGTGGTTTAGTTATGTGTTTATACAGAAAAAGTTTTTATTTCGTTCTGCCAGTGCACCGCGTCCAGCAAATCCAACACGCCCGGCGCGGCCAGACGACTACTACGGACCACCGGACAAGGATTGGCCAACCCGTCTGGGTGCTCAAACAAATTTGTTTAGCTTAAAAGCCCCTAACACATTTGCATCCAGGCGCCTGCGCCCGAGCGCATTATTCAAAGTGCCGCCTGCCAGCCACACACAGCTGCGCACCATTACGCACCCACACCTTCAGCAACGCAGTTGCCGCCACAGGCACAGTGGGCCTCGACCAATAATATGATTTAGTTTATTTATTATCTATTTTGCCCCTTATTTATTTATTTAGTTTTATTCTGTCTATTTAGTATTTATTTCCATTATTTATTTCAATTATTATTTATTTAATTTATTATTTATTTATTCTTTCTGTGTTTTTGTTCATTGTTTATTTTGTTTATTTGTGTATTAGATATTTGTTTATTTTGTTTATTAAATTAATTATACCCTTTTCATTTTCTTTATTATGTTTAATTAAAGTAAATTTAATATTAAGAAAAAAAATGTTAATTATAATTATGCTTATAAATAAATGAATGTTTTGTTATTGTTAATGTGAAGACATGTGTGAGTTGTTATTTATGTGTGGGTGGGGCGAAGATGTGCTGATGTCGGGGTAAGTTGTTGTTGTTGTTGTTGTTGTATTATGTTTAGGGAGTTGGTACAAAAATATAAATAGGCCAATTCATAGGTAGGGAGGGCACACATTGGGGGTTGTTGTCCTCTCTAGATCCGCCATATTTCGTCTAGAGCAAGGGCAACTCGAGCAGGATGTGGCTCTTAACCACGTATGGTCGTTCTTCAGTAGTTGGCATGTGACTGCCAACTCCCAGTGGCTGAGTCAGCTTGGCGCGGCGGAAGGCACACACGCTTCACTAACAAAGCCTTAGCCCCCGGGGGTAAGCATTAACAGCTGTTTATCTCATATATCCGTAAATTTTCCGAATTCGAGCAGAATTGCTGCTAGTCCGTTTGTTGTTATTTTCTCGTAAAAATATAAATTTTTGTTAACCCGGCTCACGCTGTATCGAGGTCGTATCCATCCCTGGGTAACCGGTTTGCTAGCTGGCTATCGATACAGTGTTGGGAAAATAAGGCCGGATCATAACACAATAGATATCAGACATATTTGCTTGGATGAATACAAAATATATATATATATAAATATGTTTGTTTTCAAAGAATAAAAATTTAATAAAATGCCTCCTAAAAAGCGCAAATATTTAACAAAATATTTGCAAAATCAAAGGAAAAGAGCGTGCGTACTATTAGTGATGTAAGCAATGAGCTTGAGCGAGTGCGATAGCGGATAGCATGTGCATATGGTTTTGTTTTATTTTGTAGTATGTTGTATGCCAAATGAGCATATGCCCACAGCATTGTAGAGTATACAATATAACAAGTGGTCATATGCCCAACTTAAAAGTAAGAGTAACAACTCAAACCATAACGACACTTTGTTGCTATGTTTATACAATCATAAATATACATAAGTGCAGTAATAGGATCCGTCACTTATGCGGACTGGCCGCAGCGTGAGATCGCTAGCGTAAGCACTTCTTGAGTATGTACCATCAGTACATATATACGTATACATACATAACTACATAGGCACATATGTACTGCAACTCTCTCTCTCTCTGCCGACGCTTTTAGCGGCAGAGCTCACTTAGAATATTGTATGTAATAAGCCAAATATAAAATTGAATAAAACCGAGACAACACTCTCGATGAATGCCTCAACCAAACAAGACTTCATCTCACTATCAGCGAAATATATTTTAACTTAACAATTTGTTTAATATATTTAAATTTCAAATCATATAAATACTATGTTTACTTTCATAATTTTTTTGCACATGGACAGACGTATTCTAACACAGGCTGAAAATTTTGTTTTTATATATCCAGGCAATATAAGCGCAGTTAACAGTAACAGTTTTTTTTTTTTTTGGTTAAACATTCTTTATTTAGAATCTGTCAAGTTTTGAAATTGGCTAAATTTTGTGCAGCAATTGACGGTTACGTATACTTAACATTGACGTTAATATATTTATGACGTAAACAGTAACAGTGACAAAAATGTAAGTAAAAGAAATGTTAACAAACAACAGCTGACTGCACAAATATGAAACGCATTGACACCCAAAATGCCGTTCACGAGCTAAACGCTTTAAGCGTGAAAAATGAAACGATGAAACGGAGCTGTTGAATACCCTAATTCTCGTTTAGTAAATTTAATGAATTTAAAATGATTGCGACCATGTATACCGGCTCACATTGAGGAAGGGTGTTGAATTTTATCCAATCGATAACACTAAAATCTTTAATTAATTTAAAACACACACACACACAAGGTTGAAAAGGCTAATAATTTTGTCTATTGTTTGCGATTTTAGCCTTCTTTTTTGTTAGTTTCTTTGTTTTGTAGTAATGACTAAAATGATTGTTGCTATTTTAAAATCGGTTTTTCTAAATTAGAAACTCGTTTTGTGCATTTATTAAAAGCCAATTATTTTGTTGATATGAAATGCTTGTGAATTTATTTCTGCACTTAACTCAATTAAATTCAAATTAACTTCAACACTTGTTGCCAGAGTTCAATTTGTAAATTTGTCAAACGCTTTAATATTGAACCTCAAATACTTGAGGTAACCTAACTGTGTTAAGGCTTGTTGTGGTTTATCCTGTTTATAGCAGTTTCAGCGGATCAATTGGTTCCTTTCTACGATTGACCATAACAGCACTGGTAATTGCATTTAGTTAAATGTGGTTTGGTGCCACATAACTGAAATTCTCAATGCCACTTGCGGTCAATTGCGGACTTGATGGACCAAATTGAAGATACATATATAAGTGTTTCACTTAGGTTTAACTTTGAGTATAAGCCTTAAGAGCACACACACACACACCCATATACAATATGTGTATGTGTTTGTTGCACGTATGTATGTGTGCGTGTGTTATTGCTACATCCACCCTCTAGTACGGCTGGCGCAGTGATTGTCTTTAAGTTAACCTGTCGTTGTTTATACTCGTTGCCGAAGGTAAAGAGTATATTGGGTTTGTGCAATGGCCGTCATGGTGTCTGTCCGCCTGTCCGTCCGTCTGTCCATCCGTATGAACGCAACTTTTTTCCATACCCTTCAAGATAGAGACTTGAAACTTTCCAATTATCTATATCAATGGCCGGGACAGATACAGTGTCAAGATTGGAGTTCTACGATAGTTGGAAGGCTGGTAAATCGATAAATTCTATAGCTCAATACTGATAAGTCCACATATTTCACACATCCTTACAGCAAGAACTACCAAATTGTGTGAGCAGATAGCTACTAGCAACCCCCAAAAAAACTGCATCAAAACTTTTATAGCCACGCCCACAAATACTGCCCTAGCTGCCCCATCTACCTCAACGCTTCGTCAAAAAAGGGAATGCGTGAATTTTATACTCGTTACCGAAGGTGGAGCCACGCCCACCCATTCCGCTCCCCGCTCCACCACATTTTTAAGTCAAAAAGCCTATATCTCCCACAGTTTTTGAGCTATGGCCACCAAATTTGGTGCCAAGATAGGTGTTGATGACCCCCCCAAAAACTGCAAAAAAGCTTTGGATGCTACGCCCACCAATACCGCCCTAGCCGTCAAAAACGAGAGTGCTTGTATCTTCCAGAGTTGTGGAGCTAAAGCCACCAAACTTGGTAGGAAGATAAATGGCAACGACCCTCAAAAATCTGTATCAAAGTTTTGGAGCCACGCCCACCCATTTCGCCCCCCTGTCAATACTTTTTAACAAACTTCGAGCTAGAGTCACAAAATTTGGTAAGAAGATAGCAATTGACAGGTCACAAAGATCTGCATCTATTATTTGGATACCACACCCACCCAAACCGCCCCCAGCTCCTCTTTCCCCACTTTTTACAAACTTTGAGCTAGAGTCACCCAATTTGGTATGAAGATAGCAATTGACATGCCACAAAGATCTGCAGAAAAAATTTGGATACCACACCCAACCATTCCGGCCCAGCCTCCCTTTCCACATCTTTTACAAACTTTGAGCTAGAGTCACCAAATTCGGTATGAAGATAGCAATTGACATTCCAGAAAGATCTGAATCAAAAATTTGCATGGTACGCCCTCCCATACCTCCCCCAGCCACCCCTTCCCCATATTTTACAATCTTTGAGCTAGTCACCAAATTTGGAAGGACGACAGCTGGTGGCATTCCCATCTGCATCGGAGAACCTTTAAGGCAGAGTAGACCCCTCCCGCATCCGTACCCCTTTGCAATCAGGCCTCTTTTTACCGGTTTTAATACTGGTAACAAGTATACCGCAGTCGGTTGCGTCTGACTGCAAAATTTCCACTTGTTTCTGTTGAAAGAATTAATTTCTTGGGTACCAAGAAAAGTTGGCTATTATATTCTGATATTGATAGTTCTACAATACCATCTTTAATAAGTTTGTCTAACTGCTTTTGGATTTCGAGTCTTTGACTTTCTGGCATTCTGTAATTTTTTGATGTGGACAGGTGTTTTATCGTTCAATCTCAATTTTTGTTTGAGAAATTATTTGCTGATATTGTCTTTGTTTCGAGACCGAAAATATCACTAAATTGGGTGCATAGCTGTGTCAATTCTGTTTTAAACATTGACGGAAATTTTAATTTTTTAGTACCTTTTTCAATCTGTTTTCATTTTGCACTGTTGCTTCGTAGAACTGCTAACTGCAGTGTTTTCATTTGATGTTTTCATCTACTAAAGTACTTGCTTCCTTTTTTGTAATTCTTGGTTTGGAATATTATTGTTTTTATACCCTTAACCCATAAAATGGGTAAATAAGGGTATAATGGTTTTGTGCAAAAGTATGTAACAGGCAGAAGGAAGCATCTCCGACCCTATAAAGTATATATATTCTTGATCAGCATCAATAGCCGAGTCGATTTAGCCATGTCCGTCTGTCCGTCTGTCTGTCCGTCTGTCCGTCTGTATGAACGCGTGGATCTCTCTGGAGACTACAAGAGCTAGAGACTTCAGATTTGGGATATAAGTTCTCCTATACCATGAGCAGAACAAGTTTGCTTCAAATTATCGATAACTATTCTGGTTTCCGATATACACATGGAATCGATAACAAAAAAATATCGAATTTGGAAAATGTAAAAATGAGGGTTGAAAGAATGGGTAACAATAGATATTTTCTGAAAATTTCGTCCAAATCGGTTAAGAAACACCGGAGATATCGAGCTTAATCGATTAGAAGTTAAGTCAGTATACCAAAGTCTTATATAAATTTAATTTATTTTTTGCAACTGGGTTAAGGGTATCTTCTAGTCGGGCTCTCCCGACTAGAGCCTTCTTACTTGTTATATTTGTTTTAAGTTTAATCTGTCGGACAACTTCAAATCTAGCTGGCAGTATGATTTGATCATCAAATGAGCATACTATTGGGATATCGATGTGTTTGAAATTTTTGGGTCTAATCGAGAACCAGTCTTTTTCGTCTTGGAAGTCCAAAATACAATTGTATTTCTTAAGGAATTCAATCCGATTATACCATCACCTGGTATAGGCAAATTGTCTGTTACTATATGGAAATTGTAGGGTATTATCACATCTTTAACACCTATGTCCAATTCAAGCGTACCTAATGACTGTATTGTTCCTTGCCCAATTCCGGATATATTTGCTTTAATAAAGGAGTTTATTGAATTTGGGAAGTTATTTCTCCGTTTCCCCTTGCAACTCCTGTTGTTGTCAGAACATTCTCGATAGCATTCATTTTTGTGTACTCTTCAAAAGCGTTTGACGTAAACGCAGATCCATGATCGCTAATTATACTATATGGCATACCGAAAACGTCCGATCAATCCTGTAGTTTTCTTAGCACTTCCTCACAACCGGTTGATTTTACTGGGAAAAGCCATACAAACTTGGAAAATGCATCCGCCATTGCAAAAATATAATTGTATTTTTTCGACGTTGCGTCCATTGGCCCCAGATGGTCGACGTGGATTGTGTGCAACGGTTGGCCACCTTTGTCAATACAGCAAAGCTATCCTTCCTGCTTACCAAGCTTTTTGTTTGTAATGATGCATTTTATACAGCTCTTGACTACTTGAGCAACTTTTCGTTCCAAATGCGAAATCCAAGATTGCTGCTGAATGTATGGTCTTTTGAACCGAAAAATGTCCCACATTGTACGCTTCGCTTATAATCTCGTGTTCCATTTTTTTAGGAACCACCACCAACTCATTTCCATCAACGACTTTATAGACCAACTGTCCTTTAAGTTTATATCCATCGTACGGCTGTGTTTTGAGAATTTCCATTATGGCGCTGACTAATGCATCGTCCCTCTGTGCTTTCTTCAGACGTGCAGAGACTTCAGAACCAATTGTAAGCACGACGGGATATCGACTGAGAAAGTCTACGTGTTTCATTCTTGTTGTTGCGATGTACCACTTCGAATGTATAATCCTGCATGCACATAATTCAATTCGAAACCTCTCTTGGAATGTCCTTTTTATTGACGGTTTGGGAGAACGCTGCGCAGTCTGTTACCAACGTAAAGCTTACTCCCAAAAGATAATGTCTGAACTTTTGCATAGCAAGATGGGCAGCTTTTACTTCCAGTATATAACTGTGATGCTTCGCAACTGATGACGACGTTTTCTTGCTCCAAAAAAATACAGGGTGTAGCTCTTGATCAAACCGCTGAAGTAAAGTTGCACCAAATCCGTCAGCTGAATCATCTGTGTGTAACTCAGTGGGTGCATATTTACTGTAAATTCGCAGAATAGGCTCTGTCCATAGCGCATTTTTCAAATGGTTAACGGCGTTCGTCTCAGCAGTCCCAATCTTAAACTTTGCGTCTTTTTCAACAGCATTGTCAACGGGCGAGCTATCTGTGCGTATCCTCTAATAAATTTTTTGAAGAAACCCGTTAAGCCTTAGAAAGACTGTACTGCCTTTATATTTTTTGGCATTGCAAACTGCTTGACTACGTTAGTCTTTTCCTGGCCAGGCCAGATCTTTCCACCATCAACTGTATGTCCCAAAAATTCTATTTTCTTCTCCAAAAAACGACATTTCTTCCACTTAATTTTCAACTGGGCCTCCGAAGCGACTTTCAACACCAACTTCAACTTCGTCACGCATTCATCCTCCGATAGTCCATAAATTATAATATCGTCCATATATAATTGAATCACGTCTTGTCTGATAAGACCGTCAAAAATACTGTTAACGAACCGTATAAATGCTGCAGGTGAATTGGTAAATCCAAACGGGGCTTTGTTGAACTCGTACAGGCCCTCCTTTGTCACAAAAGCAGTGTATTTGAGACTCTCCTCTTCAATGGGTACGTGGAAAAAACTATTCTCCAGATCCATAAAGACAAAAATCTTGGCAGCCTGCAACTTTTCCAGTACATCGTCCATAAGCGGAACTGGAAAACAATCCTTAAGCACCATATTGTTTAACTGCCTGAAGTCAATGCAAATTCTGTATGAACCGTCCTTTTTCTTCACGACCACCACTCTGCTTGCGAAGTTGGATGTAGACTTCCGAACAATGTTTGTATTTAGCCACTCGTCAACTTTTTTCCGGATGGCCTCATATTCGACTGGCGAATGATACAAAATTATTCAAAACAACGTTAACGTTCTTGGTTAATTGTTGGCAGTTTTTTGAAATGTGCCCATTACCGTAACACTTGAAACACTTAGTTTCCAATTTACAATCTTTTCGCAAATGTTCTGATGAGCCACAATTAAAACATTTTCGTTTTCCTTTACTTGTTCATACACCGCGTACTTTTCGTGCAATTCGTAGAATGCCTTACACATGCACATATTGTATTGTATTTGTATTCGGTTTTGATACGTAGGCCATAGACTATGTAGCGGATCACTGAAACAACGTCTTTGTCGGCACTGAGAGCGGCTAGCTTTCGCATATTCAAAACATAATCTTGAAAAGATTCATCATTTTGTGCACATCTGCGCTTGAATATGCACTCTTAAATTCTTCCACTATGGCGTCTTCTAAAGGCTGATATGTACTCACAAACACAGATTCTAGAAACAGCTTAGCAGACTTTGACATTTTGCTTCATTTAACTCGTATGCTTCTGCATTCTGTTCAAAATTATTAAACCAATATTCGACTGGAACACTGTGACCGTCAAAGTCTGGTATAATTTTCGCAAAACTGTCCGGCGTTATTTTACTTTCCGCGTGTTCGATCTCGTCCATTTGTATTTTTAGCGGCAACAGCTTAAAAATTTCTTGTAAACTTTTACTGTTTTCTTCAATTGTTTTTTCCATTTTTAAAATGTTTTTTTCTTGCAAAAATTCTATTCCACTTTTGCCTTTTGCGTTCTTTTTATACCCTTAACCCATAAAATGGGTAAATAAGGGTATAATGGTTTTGTGCAAAAGTATGTAACAGGCAGAAGGAAGCATCTCCGACCCCATTAAGTATATATATTCTTGATCAGCATCAACAGCCGAGACGACATAGCCATGTCCGTCTGTCCGTCCGTCTGTCCGTCCGTCTGACCTCTGTGCGTCTGTATGAACGCGTGGATCTGAGAGACAACAAGAGCTAGAGACTTAAGATTTGGGATATAAGTTCTCCTATACCATGAGCAGAACAAGTTTGCTTCCAATTATCGATAACTATTCTGGTTTCCGATATACACATGCAATCGATAGCCAAAACATATTGAATTTGGAAAATGTAAAAATGAGGGTTGAAAAGTTAAGAAACACCGGAGATATCGAATTTAATCGATTGAAGTTAAGTCAGTATATCAAAGTCTGATATAAATTTAATTTATTTATTGCAACTGGGTTCAGGGTATCTTCTAGTCGGGCTCTCCCGACTAGAGCCTTCTTACTTGTTCTTACTTGTCGATGCTGGTGTAATTTTTTCAACTGCTTCTTCTTCTATGTTCCTTTTCTTTTTTACCGGCATTTGTGTAAGTCTCATTTTTCATGTATATGCATACGAACAGAACTTTGCACATGTATGTACAATGTACATGTGTAATTTGCGGCTTTGAATTTGCAACTGCGTAGTTTCGACTTTGATCAGCAAATTTATAATTTTCCACTTTTATTATTTAGGCTGTTAACAATATTTAGACACGGTTGAGTCCCCAAATGTAATGTTTATGCAATGTTTATTAACTAAATACATATGAGTAACAATTTTAAAAGCATATAAAATATCGATTTCAAATCCACAACGATTAATATTAAACAACTTTCAACTTAAGCAACCATGAATGTAGGTTAGCGGACCACGGGTCATTGGTATGTTGATGCAATATAACAAAGCACATTCATACCGTTGACCTATTTATATTGCTGCACCAAAGTGTATGCAGGGTGATATTAAGTTCATAATGCATGTGACATACAAACACACTATATTTGGACCGTTTCTGAAGAAGCGTGAGGTATTCTTTACGCCAGCGGCTCCAGAATAGTTGTTGCAACTGTGTGACGCAATGCCAGTCTTCTAAACGATCATAGTTAAGTTTTGTTAACCCTGTCTCCGGTGATAGTATTTTATACACTTAACCGGTGCTTAGCCCTTATGTGCCCTTATGGGAAAATACATGTAAAACTGTGTTTTTTGCCAAAAATCAATATCAATCAAATGTGGAATATTTCGGTGAATTTTCAAATTATTTACATTCTGTAAATGCCGTTTTGTTAAGAAGGTAAAAATCATTAAAATTAAGAATAGACACATATATATATATTATCTGAATAATACGTATTATATTGGTGATTGCCTACGGCGTTTTTGTGTTTGCGTATTAGATGTTGATGGCATATCGTCGTCATCTTCGCTGCTTTCGCCAGAAAAATAGTTTTTGCCCAAATAGCTCCATTCGCAGGACCTTAGCAGGTGGTGCCCACAGTAAGGCTGCTTGCATTGGTCGCACACTGCAGTTGTTTTTGTGTCCTTGCGCTTGTCTTTTTGGGTTTTGCAAACTTCACATCGCCGTCTTGGGTTGTTCAGCTGTAAATGAAACAAAACAAAATAATAAGTAAAATGTATTGCAATATTTCTATTATTTATATTTCCTGTACTGTTGGAAGGGTGTTTCCAGAGCTATCGTTTCGGAATTGCCCTGTATTGAAGTGGATAAGCTTCATGGCCGCAGTCACTTCTGGTCTGATTCTACTCTAACAACGATTTTGTAGCTGGTTGAATGCTAAGTCGAAAGCCAACTCTTTGATGAAATTCTTCCGCCTGATCTTCCTGTTGCTCCTGAGGGTGGGGTGGCATACCTCCACCGATAATTTTTGCGCTTGCACGTAAAGTAGCGCAACATTTTGTCCATTGTGTCGACTCCTCCTTTACGTTTGTTATATTCGAGCACAATAATGGGCTTTGAGGATTCCTCATCGACTTCTTCCGTGGCATGTGCTGTTGTGAGATAGCAAACATTCCTGTTGGTGTGGGTGTTATAGCTCACTACAGAGAAAAAAAATAAGAACGAATGTTCTTAATTTTTCAGACTTTTCGTTCATAATTTTTTGGTATTAAAATACGAACGGCGTTCTTAAAACATGTTCTTAATTTTGATTTTGTTCTTAAATTATGAACAGACGTTCTTGATTTAAGAACCATGTGTTGATATTGGTCCATTATAAGAACATTGGTTCTTAATTTGGTACAAATGTGACCAATTTCGTTCTTTTGTACCAAGTTAAGAACACTGTCCATAAAATATGAACGCATTTACCACCCGAAGCTGAGCCGAAGTTTGATTGGCTAAAATTAAACTTAACTGCGAACGAAATTAGTTCGGCAACAGCGCAATAGCTAAGGCTTCCGCGTGGTAATCGTGAGGTCTGAGGTTCGACTCTCGTCAAAGGCATCGAAGTTTCATAATCGGTAAGAATAAACATTTGAATTTAATTTATATTTAAAATATTTCTCTAGCATATTAAAGGTATTTGGTAAAGTAGTTATTAACTATTAACAAAAAACAGCTATACAGTGAAATACTTAAAATGTCTCCCCACAGCCGCAATAAGTTTAATAACAATAATATACTAGTAGTAGCTTATACTTGAATTACACACAAATTAGCGTTATGATACTGATTTCAAAATGTTATAAAAATTAAAATATTTTTTAAAATAAAAACCAATGCTACTCCAAATTCAAGCACAAATTGTTCTTAAATTAAGAACCAATGTTATCATATTAAGAACGGTTTCCTTCTTATTGTCCCAACTATTAATGTATTTTGTTGGGCTAATTCAATGGCCAACTCATAGCTGGTGAAAAAGTTATCCATTGTAATGTTTGATCCAATATTGAGATCACCAATTCATGAGATACTTTTTCCGTCCTGTTTTCATTTGGCTGCTTGCCAACGTATATTTCCCCTGGGTAGTTGGTTCCTGAATCAACAAGACTAAACATTTTGATGCCATATTTTCCTGGCTTGGATGGTATATTTTGCCGGAAACTGCACCTGTTGCGTGTTACTAAGAGTTGCTCATCAATGCAAAGTTCCAGGGAAGGCACAAAATATGTAATCAAATTTGTTTGAAATGCATTCCAAATGTAGCGTATTGGTGCCAGTTTGTCATACCTCAAACGTTCTCTGCGTGTTCTGGTGTCATCGAACCTTAGGAAGCGAGTCAGTTGCTCAAATCGCACAAGCGACATAACAGCACGATAAAAAAGCATGTTTGAAGAATTCCATAAATCGTAAACCATAATTTCACAAAAATAAACCGAAAGCTAGCTTGAAGGCAAAAAGGATTCGTTCGTACAGAAGGACGGACGGACGGACGGACGAACAGATTGGCAAATGGGCAGACACCATGACGGAGATTCCACATACCCATTATACTTTTTACCTAAAAATTAAAATTTTACAAACATTTTTCGCTATGAAATGTATGGAAAACACAGGCACGGGCACTAAACGGTCGATCACCGGGTATAAGGGTATTTTTGTATTGAAGGCCACCCGCCCACAGATAATTAAAGAAAAAACTCCAACAAACAATAAAAGCTATTATACTTTTCTGTGGGCTCAGTAGTTTTAATTTTATAGCCATTTGAAAATCACCTCGGGCACATAATACCAATCCACCGGTTACAAGGTTAAGTCAGGCTCGATGATGGTTGTTGGAGGAACACCAAGCAACAAATGCGCAGGCGTCAGTACATCTAAATCTTCTGGATTTTCTGAAATTGAGAGAAGAGGACGAGAATTAATGACCGCCAAGATCTGGCAAAGGGATCATTCAAGTAATACGTAACGCATTTTAAAGGGGGGTGGGGAGGTTTCGTAAAACGTTACGATGCGTTACAGGGGGGGAGGGGGTCTTTCCTACAACGTTACGTATCATTTTTCGTTTTTTTAATAAAAATTTATAATGAATTTTTTCGTTATTGTTTCATTTCATGTACGAATTACGTTGAGAATGCGAAAACAAAAACAATAGCACATTTTTTAATTTACCGTTTTGTTTTCGTGTGCTTGTTCTCTGATCTTCGCTGCGCAGTTTTTTATGAAAAAAAACAGTGCACAGCGAAGATGTAGATGTAGACGTAGATGTTTTTGTTGGAATTACTCCGTTATTTTTTATATGCACCAAAGCAAAAAATAACGGATTGTGATTAACTGTATTTAGAATAGTTGTACACATTGTTTCATTTGTTCTCGCAAGTTGGCAAACCTTTTCGTGAATATTTCACCAGTATTCGTTCAGTTTATGCAGAAGCACATTGCTCTAGTCGGTATTATCAAATGAGGGGGATTTGTATAATCAGCTGTTCTTGGCCTATAAAGGCTCTCATGCTGACTTACCAGCGCAGCTGTGTCAAAAGAATGCCAACGAAATTTGGAAAAAGGCTAAAGAAAAACTAAAAAATAAAGAAAACTTTAAAGAACATATAAATGGTGTTATACGAGAGTTGAAGATGAAGGTCACGAAGAAGAAAGCAACAATGCTTAGTTATTTTACACAGGTAAGTTTACTGCTAAAATGTAATAATGACATATGTAAGTAGTATTATAAGTAATCCATACCTTGATTTTCCATAAAAGAACTGGTCACAAGTATTATATATTTCTAGCTACCTATGAAAATATTAAACACGCCAGCAACACTAAGGCCCAATGTTCCCTCGACTTCGCGTGCTCTTCAACAAAAACAGGTGCAACTGCTTGTATATGTTGTATATTATCGGATGTGTCAATAATATCTATTCTTAAATTATTTTCTCCCGGTCTATAGGATTCGGATGTTGTCGCAGTCACTGGACATGAAAGCACTGCCGTCAAACGAAAGATGAGCGATACCGATGAGCAAAGTGAGAATAATGAAGAGACACCGTCTACGGAACCACGCACGACTTTGATTGATTCGGGCATCACTAAAAATGTTCCAAACAAACTGGCTCAAGAAACTCTTATGATGAAAATTGGTCTACTGCAACAGCGAATAAATGTTCTTACTGAAGCAAGGGACACTGGTATAGCCAAAAATGATGTTCACGACGAAATAAACAAGCTACGCAAAGAGTTGAAAGAAGAAGAGAAATGCTTAAAGAAAAAAAAAGACTCTGCTAAGCGTGCAAAAATATTTCGAGCCAAGGCAAAATTGGAGAAAACTGAACATCAAAGAAACAATCCTGTTGCGGCACAACCTCGAACTGGCCGTGGACAGCCCCCTTTAGTTGACTCGCAACCTGCTCTCCTAGAGACCATAATTATTATTGCTATTCATGGCAGCGCTGCTGATGAACGCCGCCGAACAGAGATGATAAGGAGCTGTCTCACTCTGTCCGACCTGCATGAGAGGCTGTTGTTAATGGGATTTGAAATTTCTCGAAGCGGCACATATCTTCATTTACTCCCACGAATTTCTAACACTCAAGAGGGAAGAAGGCACGTAAGTACCGTACCGGTAAAGTTAGCAAAACCACAGACCATAACACAAAAAGCACGAGGACGGGGAATTTTGCACTGCTACAATCAGGTCATTGGAATCTCTCGCGTCGCTTCTGGGACCGCAGCAAGTATTCGTTCTCTCACAAGACGATAAGGCACGAGTACCAATAGGTTAACCAGCAGTGAAAAGTCAAAGCCCTCTTTTAATGCATATGGAATACAGAATACTTTTACCTGATCATGACTGGGTCGTGGCAGAGCGGCACAAACTTATTCCTTCTGTATACGCCGGTGTATACGTGGAACCTAACAATTTCGGTAAGGAAGAAGCTGTTGGGTACAGCGGGCCAACACACATATCCATAAGTAGCGGGAAACACGCATCGAACACCCATGCTTATGATTTCGAATCACTTTTATCAATACCTTCATTCAAACCCTTAATGACGACAGAATCGAACACCGTGAAGCCAGTGATCATCGTCTTTGTAGATGGTGGGCCGGACGAAAACCCGCGTTATCGCAAAGTCAAGAACTTTGCGATTGAACACTTTAAAAAATACAACCTGGACGCCCTGTTTATAGCAACTAATGCTCCTGGGCGGAGCGCATATAACCGAGTTGAGCGTCGCATGGCTCCCCTCAGCAAACGATTGGCAGGCGTCATTTTGCCTCATGAACATTTTGGTTCACATCTTGACGGTAAAGGAGTGACTACGGATGATGATTTGGAAAAACGCAATTTTCAGCACGCTGGGGAAACACTTGCTGAAGTGTAGAGAGAAATGACTGATTATTACGACGTATCGGCGGAGTATAGACAGCCCGAAGATAGCATGCAGGATCGAGCAGAACCAAATCTGGCGTGGTATAGCGTTCACGTCCGTGAATTGCAATATTTCTTACAGGTTATAAAATGCTCGGATGAATCCTGCTGTTCGCCATCGAGAAGTGCATTGAAGTCTGTATTTGCGGATACTTTCATGCCACCACCTTGTCCAATACTTCAAACCCCAAGCAACCTCGTAGTACCCAGTTTGCTTGACAAAGGAACATCCAAGTTTTCTCCACTTCTAGTGAGGTTGTCCGTTAATCTGGTACCTCCACTAGAAGGGTTTGAGCAGCTGCCGTACGATTTCTTTTGTCCATCTGTACAATCCGACTTTAAGAAAAAAATATGTCCAACCTGTGGGATCTTCTTTACATCTCACAAGAGTGTTCAAATGCACTGTCGCCACGTGCATGGCAAGATTGTCCAAGACCATTCTGAAGCTAGAGTACGGCCACAGCGCCTTGCTGCCAGAAGGGCAAATGAGCTTCTCTGCATTGTGCGTCGTTTAGGAACATCGTCTGAGGATGCTGACTGGCTCGACGAAGACGAAGTTGATGCAGGTGGCTTGACAATTCCAGAACCGTCTTCTTCTGCAGTCCACGTGCCAGTGATGAAAGAATCTGAGTGGCTAGCAAACCCGTGGACAGAGGAGCTGTAATTTCAATCGAATTGTTTTTTCATAGACCTACTTATATACTTGGTTTTTTTCAGGGCATTGGAGCAGGCACTTTTTTCGAATTGCTCCGCTCCAGCTCCGCTCCGGTTGGAAAATTTTGCTCCAGTGCTCCACTCCGCTCCGCTCCGAGAATTTTTTTTTTTTAATTAAATATTTGAAGCCTTGAATTTGTTTTTATTTTATCATTATAATAAATTAAATAATCATTATAATAAATAAAAATGCATAAGTTTAATGAAATGAAATATTTAATTTTCAACATTGTTTCTGTAAAACAATATAGCGCTCAGTAAGTCTTCTTTAATACACTGGCGCAAGTCACTTAATATGATTTTCATAGATGAAAATAACCTCTCTACACTAGCCTGTGAAGTTGGCATACTCGACGCGACTTTACAAGCATGCTTAATTTGTTCAGTATAGTGTTCAATAGCATCGTACACATTATCGGCCTTTAGTCTGCCCAAATTCTCAACCGATTCACAATATGTATCAAATTTTTTTTTGAAGTGTTCAATATTCGACATTTGTACTTTAAGAATGCGTTTTCTTTTTTCTTGGCTGTCCAGATATTTTTCAAAATCGTCATCGTCTGATGAAGTTGAAATCAAGGAACAATCAGCTTCTTCAGACAGATATATCAAACAAGCCATTTTTTGCTAGTTTAGTTTGCTCATTTGTTAGCAAAATCCTATAACGTGGGTCAGCGTAAACTCCTGCTAGGAAATGTGTGTTGAAGAATATTTTATTCTCTCGTTTTTTCATTGCAGTGACAATGTCCAATGCTATTTGCCCAGATTGCTCCGAAAAAAATAAAATAAATAAATAAATATAATAAAATAAAATAAAAGAAGAAAGAAATATATGTTGGATCACAGTATACAGACTAAGGGTAATGCATGTATTGGTGTGCAAAAAAAGTTAACGGTTTCCGATCAACTGTTGCTCTCTCAGTACGATGGTCACTCTTTAGGCTATTCGTTCTAAATATTTTTCAGAGCTAGAATGTACTTTGCTATTAATACTTTGAATAGATTTGCTAATATTAAGAACAATATTTCAAGATAAAACTATAAATTAGATTCATTGGACTTTATATTAATTTCACGGGAGAAACGGGCAATCAAATTAAAAATTTCATTCCGAACAACATGCACCTATGCAACTATGGGGTGCATAGTGCGAGTCGAAAAAATGTAAGCAAAGATACTCGTGACGTCACAAGTATTCCAAATTCTACTGCGTAATATAACGGAACTGCTGATTGCGTTACCCTTAGTCTGTATATCGTGATGTCGGAGTGTAGTACCTAGTTGTAACTGTTTATTGCTTGATTTACGATTAAATGGAATAAATAATAACTGTACATGGATTTTGAATTGTGTCAATCATTTTTTTGTGGTTTAGTAAAGACAAGTTACGGGTGGTCTTCTGTTCTTTAGTTGATTTATTGCTGTTGCTCATTACATACTTGTTAATATTTCCCGTTAGGACATTTGGAACGGAAATCGGGGCAACAACGCGTCGGCGTTGTCCCGTGCGTAGTGCAGTTGACGTCGTCTGATTTGCATAATTTTGACTGAGAGAGTACAAGAAGGATCATGGGTTGATCTAGAGCAGTGATGGCCAACAAATTTTAAAAATTTTAATCCCTATGCACAGTGCAGCGCTTTTTTGTTGTTGTTTGTTAATCCCTATGCACTTTGCATATGCACTTTGCATAGGGATTAATATTTGTTTGCCATCACTGATCTAGAGGGCATAATTATTTGAGCGATAAAAGCAAACAGACGTGTCAATCGCAATTCGCTACGATTATCTGTTGAAGACATTTAAAATGAGTTCGGATTCGAAATATATAAAAAATTAACCAAAATTCAAAGGAAAATTTTTTTTGGAGCGGAGCTCAAAAATACCGACAGTTGCTCCGCTCCGTGCTCCATTAAAAGTGCTCTGCTCCATTGCTCCGGCGCTCCGCTCCGCTCCAATGCCCTGGTTTTTTTTAATTTTGTGAAGAATTCGATTATATTTCGAGTAAAATGTTTAATTTCAGTTGGGTTTCTGTTTATAATTGCATTCCCAAAGGTTAAAATAAACATGTTATGTATTTTAAGAGTTTATTAGTGAAAAAAAAGCTAAAACAGGATAGGAATGACGGAGAAAAACAATTGTATGTGTGTAAATCCAAGAATTTATTGAAAAATAAACACAATACGCAGGTGTTGCGGATTAAAAATCTCTTTAGTATGATTACCGCAAAAGCAATTAAAACTATACCAAGGACAAAAACTATAACAAAACTTTTAGCGCTTTTAGGGTAAAAATGGTCACTTGAGTGTTACGTACCGTTTAGTGGGGGGGGGTACAGAAAAACTTTACGGTGCGTTACAAGGGGGGGGAGTTTAAAATCTTCAAAAATTGCGTTACGAATTACTTGAATGATCCCAAACACGCGTGCGCAATTCATCATGGCTAAGGCATAAATTTCTAATGGAACGATAATGCTAATTTAACTGTGGCCTCCCATTATCCACCAAAGTGTGGTGAACGTGGCGGGATGAACTTCCACTCGATGCTGTCTGCTAGGCACCATCGGCGAACAGTTTCCATATGTTGATCGCTTAACATGAGCTGCCGTAAGTCCTCAAGATCATTTTTGCACCGAAAAAATTGTTTGCGTTATAAGACCAAATTTGGCTGGGTTTCCCTCGCAGCGAAATAAAACGTTTAAGCGCACTGAGAAACGTTGCAGTAGACAAGTCCTTGACAAGCAACAAGTATGAAGCTCTTATAGGGTCGTCATGAGGCCAAATTCTGACTGCCAGTTGAAATATGAAATCGTGGCGACACCTCTCTCACAGAGCGCTGTTTCTCTGCCAGCGCATTTCGTGCCCGATTTCCAAGTCACTCGGCTTGCCGACTGTGCTACGCTTTTTTTCTCTCCTAGCACAGCCAGCCAGCCATACTGTGTGTATGCGCCAGTAGCCAGCGATTTTGTAGCGCACAGCTGCTTGTTATATTGCTGTTCGCCCTTCTTTTGCTTGTGAATGCATATGAGCGTCATATGATCATATGGTTTGCCTATTCCTTATTGCTTTTTGCGACGTTGCCATAGTGAAGCTATGAACTATATCCACATACATATATATTTACATATGTTTGCAGTTTTTCTGGGATATAGGCTTTGTAGCGATTATAGTTATGTATTTTGCTTGGGCTGGCTAGTGTTAATGCCTTTGTATATCTGCATGGCATATTTATAAAATAAATAAATAAATAAATATCATTTTTGCATTGCTGGTATATATACTCTTTCATGTTTTTAGCTCTAAGAGCTTCATACTTGTTGCACAGAATTGGACTAGACGAATGATACATGTTGGATACTCTTAAAATGTTGGAAGATGACATGTTATTAAACTGTTTTTAGTTATTTCTCAATTATGTGCTAGCGCCAACCTTTTCTAATCAAAATATGCAATTATTGCAAATATATTCTAAAACTACATATCCACAACAGCACTTATATCTTATTAGGGTATCCAACATTCATCATTTGTCTAGTTGTATTTAAAGTTCTCAAGTTTTGCCCAACTTTTGATTAAGGATTTCTTTAACTAACTTGAAGCAATTCCATTCTTAAATAAAACCGATTAAGCCACTGTAAAGATTTTCGATTATTAAAAACGATCCTTTTTAAGTTTACTAACATAGGCAAATCTGTACGGAATACATATAAATGCTCACTTTAAAAAGCTGAAAACTGGAGCTGAAGCAACCCATTTTATGGGGAAGCAATATAACAGCAACAACAACAACGATGAAAGTAAACGCGATGTAAGGCTTATTATCCGCTTAAAATACGGCAGTATGTTGACCTCAGTCAAAGACCGTGGAATATCCATTCCATGGTCTTTGCCTCAGTTCAGTGACAACGACTGCAATATCGGATAAAACATTGGAGCAGAAGGAAGAATTTATTTATTATAATTTCTCTTTTATTTTTGGCCTTTATTGTGTTTGATGTCATTGTTGTCATAAAAACTCATGCGAATTGTTTGCACACCTCTTGTTCATGCAGCTTTCAGTAAAAAGAAAAAAACAAAAAACAAAAAGAATGAGCCTTTGACATTGGCTGGTGAATTTTACAGCTGCAACTATAGCAACGAAACGCAACATGAACTTAAATAAATACAAATACAGCCTGAAGGCCTTCGTTGCTCTGGCTATACCATTGTACCATAGAATTTAATTCTAAGATACAATTAAAAAATAAATAATAAATAAATAATAAATACAAATGCAAAAAAAAAACAAGTGGAAATGTTGCAGTTGGACGCAACCGACTGCGGTGTACTCGTTACCTGTATTAATTCCGGAAAAAAGAGGCCTGATTGCGAAGGGGTACGGATGCGGCAGGGGTGTACGCTGCCTTAAAGATTCTGCGATGCAGATGGGGATGCCACCAGCTGTCTTCGTTCCAAATTCGGTGTCTCTAGCTCAAAATTTGTAAAAGACGTGGGGAAGGGGGGCTGGTGATGATATGGGTGGGCGTGGCTCCAAATTTTTGCAGTTTTTATGGGGTCGGCATCACCTATCTTGGCACCAAATTTAGTGACTCTAGCCCCACAACTCTGGTAGATACGATTCCCGTTTTTGACGAACCGTTGGGGCGGATGGGGGTGGCTAGGGCAGTATCGGTGTGCGTGGCATCTTAACTTTTAATGCCGGTTTTTGCTAATCGTCATCACCTATCTTGGCACCAAACTGTAGAAGATATATCCTTTTCTGATTTCAAAATGCGGGGGCTGGGGGCGGAATGGATGGTTGTGGCTCTTTTATTTTTGATGCAATTTTTTCGGGGTTGCTAATAGCTATCTCCCTACCAAATTTGATGGCTCTAGCTCAAACACAATGACTGATACACGCATTTCTGTTTTTAGATAGACGATGGGGCCGAAGGGGGCGGCTAGGATGGTATGGGTGGGCGTGGCATCCAAAGTGTTGAAGCAGATTTTCGGGGTTTGTCAGTAGCTATCTTCTCACCAAATTTGGTAGTTCTAGCTGTAAGGATGTGCGAAATAGGTGGGATTATCTATTTTGAGTTATCGAATTTATCGATTTGCCAGAATTTGGAGCCACGATTTGAAATCAGAAATAGATATATCTCCCACAGTTTTTGAGCTAGAGCCACCAAATTTGGTGACAGATAGGTAATGATGACCCCCCAAAAACTGCATCAAAAGTTTGGATGCCAAGCCCACCACAACTGCCCTAGCCGCCCCCATCCGCTCCAACGGTTCGTAAAAAACGGTAATGCGTGTATCTTCCAGAGTTGTGGAGCTAAAGCCTCCAAATTTTGTAGGAAGATAGCTGGTAACGACCTCCAAAAATCTGCATCAAAGTTTTGGAGCCACGCCCACCCATTCCGCCCCCCTTTCCCACCTTTTACAATTTTTTAGCTAGAGTCATCAAATTTGGTATGAAGATAGCAATTGACATCCCACATAGATCTGCAGCAAAACTTTGGATACGACGCCCACCCATACCGCCCCCTGCCCCCCTTTCCCCATCTTTTTACAAACTTCGAGCTGGAGTCACCAAATTTGGTATGAAGATAGCAATTGACATTTTACAAAGATCTGCATCAAAAATTTGGATGCCACGCCCACCCATACCGCCCCCTGCCCCCCTTTCCCCTCTTTTTACAAACTTCGAGCTGGAGTCACCAAATTTGGTATGAAGATAGCAATTGACATTTTACAAAGATCTGCATCAAAAATTTGGATGCCACGCCCACCCATACCGCCCCCAGCCCCCCTTTCCCCTCTTTTTACAAACTTCGAGCTAGAGTCACCAAATTTGGTATGAAGATAGCAATTGACATTTTACAAAGATCTGCAGCATACATTTGGATGCCACGCCCACCCATACCGCCCCAAGCCCCCTTTTTCCCAACCTTTTTCAAACTTTGAGCTAGAGTCATCAAATTTGGAAGGAAGTGGAAGTGGCATCCACATCTGCAACGGAGAATCTTTAAGGCAGCGTACACCTCTGCCGCAACCGTACCCCATTGCAATAAGGCTTTTTTACCGGTTTTAATACTGATAACGAGTATACTGCAGTCGGTTGTGTCTGACTGCAACGATTCCACTTGTTTTTATTTAAATTAAGTACTTAACAATGCAAAAACTTTGGTTTGCAACCTTTTTCAACAGAAGTTATCAAGATACAGCAATATAATGATAGTTATCGATTGTATTTTTAAATATTTCGCAATTTTGATAAGATATTTGTCATTTTACCTCAAGCCCAATAAAATACCCTGCTGTTCCTTTTTGGTGCGCGCCACCATCATAAAAAGCGTAATTTATGTGTCCCATAGAAAAAAAAAACGCTGCATTGGTGTCGTGCCTGCAGAATGCCATAAAAACAGGAACAACAACAGCAACAACAACAGCAATTGACTGTCGTTAAAGCTTTGCAGCCAATAAGTAGGCGAAACCTCATTGCCGCCTACTATCTCTTTATCAACCTGTTAACGTTTGAAACTGGAAAAGAAAAAACAGGCAAAATGTGCGGCCAGCATTTTGCTATTAATGTTTGCATTTGCTGTGACAGATATTTATATTTTGCAATAAGGACTCTTTTTACCGCTTTTAATACAGGTATCGAGTTTACCGCAGTCAGTTGCGTCCGACTGCAACGTTTCCACTTGTTTTTACTTTTTCTTACTACTTATTAATGGTATATTAAGTGCACATTTCCTTTTTGAATATAAATATATTAATACTAACTTATTAACCTGTAATAGACATTTTTAATTTGCTGGATGCAAAACGGCTGCAGCTTACTGAAAATCGTAACATAGGTCTGTGAGTATGCATGTGCGTCTGCCATTCGAGAATAGGCAAAAGCCACAATAACACGTGCTGGCTTGTCGTAGATGAGACACACAAACTACACAATGTACAAATACCCTTTGTACCAATAATCAATTATAGTCAATAAAAGCTCATATGTGTAATTTTAATACACAGACAGTTTATTTTCATTATATGAATACAAAATACGTTAGCTTGGGTGCTAGTTGGACCGGTTGGACCGGCTGACCCTCCAGGGAGTGTCAAACATAGAACGCTAATAAGGGTTCTTAGTGGGGCCGGTGGTTGGAGATGGTTGGGACTATCTTGTTGTCTAGTCCTGCGGAGTGTTTGTACTTCGGTTCCTGCGTGCTTCATCGAGTGAAGCCAGAAAGGGAAAGTGGTGAAGTCGCTGTGCTGCCAGTGCGGGGCAGCTGCAAAGAAGGTGCTCTAGCGTTTCCTTGACACCTGGGAGATCGGAACGTCCCCAGTGTCATTGTTGTGTCCCGTTGCACCTTGCTTAGCCAGATTGTCTGCTATTTCGTTGCCCTCGAAGCCCTGATGGCTTAGAATCCAATTGATGCGCATTTTTTTAAGGGTGCTGAGTGCATATAGGGTTTCCCTGATCACCAGGACATTCCAAGAGCTCATATAGTTGGTCTGCAGAGCTTCGATTGACACCTGACTGTCCACAAATATGTTTACTTTATCTTGTGCTATGCTTGTTTGTAGGACTACTTCTGCTGTTTTCCTAATAGCGAATATCTCCGTCGGAATATGCTGCATTGGTCCGGGAGTTTATAAGAGAGGCGCACGGGTGGTTCGGCACAGTACACTTCTGCGCCGACTTCCTCTCTCATTTTTGATCCGTCTGTATATATGTAAATGGCTGTCTGCTTTGCTCCTGAGCGCCAGTCAAATTTTTCTTTGTTAAGTAATGCCTTAACTTTTCAAGTGTACTCGCTTGGAGGCGTGAAGGAAAGTAATACTCCGATAAATACATAGTACCGAAGATAACCTGGTGGATCCAGTACAAAATCCAATAATTATGCAAGCATGCCAAACAGTTTATGGGTGGGTAAACGACAGAGAAGATGCCCTAACTAAATAGGAGACTAAACTATCTATATCTATATTATCAAGCACAACCAAAGTGGAACAACGCATAGTAACCGTATCGAATACAAGTAAGGAACTAAGCCGGAACCACAACCAGATGGTTTTCAAACACATGCCTCATTATATTGGCATTGTCCAGCCAATATCGATTACTAAGAAAATCTGGATATTTGTAGGGACAGGAAAATTTTGGGTTTTACTGAAGATACTTATACAATAGAATCCCAGGCAAAGCTTGAGCTAGTGGAATAAGATGGAACTGTTGCAAAATCTGCAGCAGAGCTTAAGCTAGTGGAATTAGATGGAACTGTTACAGAATCTGAAGAAGACGCATCAGTTGAGGGTTCTTGGGGCTCTGATGGGGAAGGTAGGGAACTCGTTTGAGACTCCGTTGAGGCATTTTCACTTTTTAAAGTTGTAAACGGAGAAGGGTTTAACACATCGTCTGTAAGTTCGAACACTCCTTCAATTTATTTTTAAAACTCTTTCCAACTCATCTCAAGGGGACAGTCCAAACAAGTGGAAACTTTGCAGTCGGACGCAACCGACTGCGGTATACTCGATACCAGTATTAAAACCGGTAAAAAGAGGCCTGATTGCAAAGGGGTACGGATGCGGCAGGGGTGTACGCTGCCTTAAAGATTTTCCGATGCAGATGGGGATGCCACAAGCTTTCTTCCTTACAAATTTGGTAACTCTAGCTCAAAGTTTTTAAAAGTGGGAAAGGGGGGCTGGGGCGGTATGGGTGGGCGTGGCATCCATATTTGTGATGCAGATCTATGTGGGCTGTCAATTGCTATCTTCATACCAAATTTGGTGACTCTAGCTAAAAGTTTGTAAAAGGTTGGGAAAGGGGGGTGAAATGGGTGGGCGTGGCTCCAAAACTTTGATTCAGTTTTTTGGGGGTCGTTACCAGCTATCTTCTTACCAAATTTGGAGGCTCTAGCTCCACAACTCTGGAAGATACACGCATTCCCGTTTTTGACGAAGCGTTGGAGTGAATGGGGGCGGCTAGGGCAGTATTGGTGGGCGTGGCATTCAAACTTTTGATACAGTTGTTTTGGGGGTCATCATCACCAATCTTGCCACCATATTTGGTGGCTCTAGCTCAAAAACTGTGGGAGATATAGCCATTTCTGATTTCAAAATGTGGGGTGGCTGGGGGCGGAATGGGTAGGCGTGGCTCCAAAACTTTGATGAACTTTTTTGGGGGTCGTTACCAGCTAGCTTCCCACCAAGTTTGGAGGCTCTAGCTCCACAACTCTGGAAGATACACGCATTCCCGTTTTTAACGAAGCGTTGGGGTGGATGGGGGCGGCTAGAGCAGCATCGGTGGGCGTGGCATCCAAACTTTTGATGCAGTTTTTGGGGGGTCATCAGCACCTATCTTGGCACCAAATTTGGTGGCTATAGCTCAAAAACTGTGGAAGATATAGGCTTTTTTGACTTTAAAATGCGGGTGGCTGGGGGCGGAATGGGTGGGCGTGGCTCCAAAATTTTTGATGCAGTTTTTTGGGGGTTGCTAGTAGCTATCTGCTTACCAAATTTGGAAGTTCTAGCTGTAAGGATGTGCGAAATATGTGGATTTATCGGTTTTGAGTTATCGAATTTATCGATTTGCCAGCCCCCCAGTTATCGTAGAGCCCCCATCTTGACACTTTAATTTACTATCCCATAGATAAAGAGAATTGGAAAGTTTCAAGTCTCTAGCTTGAAGGGTGTGGAAAAAACTTGCATACATACGGACGGATAGACGGACAGACACCATGACGGACATTGCACAAAACCAATATACTCTTTACCTTCGGTATCGAGTATAAAAATAAAAGTATAATTTGATTCTGCATTCATATTGTATATATGATGAAAAACAGCAAATCGTGCGTTACAAATATGAGCACAGAGTTTTAAAAAATTAAATTTTTAAAAATATTTATAGCAAAGACTCCATCCAACCTTTTTAGCCCTTTGCAATCAAATTTCATATGCATACCTTATACATGTATTTACTGAGCTTCAAATTTCCCTTAATTAAATCAAATTCCAAAATGGTCTGGCTTTTGCTAAGTGGAGACGAACATTTTGCGCTGGCAACGGTTTTGCATTGTATTGAGTTTCATTCATTTGGCGTGCAGCTGATTTGTGTCCGCCTTTGACCAAAACTCACATGCATTTGTTGCATGGCGTTAAGTTTAGCATCCAAACAAATTGGAGAGGACACCAGATGGACGACCTTTGTCGAAGTGACGTGCTCCAATATATTCAATCTGAATATGTGTTTTGGGTGATGACGGCCCCCAAAAAACTGCATCAAAATTGGTATGTAGATAGCAATTGACATCCCACAAAGATCTGCAACAAAAATTTGGATGCCACACCCACCCAATCCGCCCCAGCCCCCCTTTCCGCACCTTTTACGAACTTAGAGCTAGAGTCACCAAATTTGGAAGGAAGATAGCTGGTGGCATCCCCATCTGCATCGGAAAATCTTTAAGGCAGCGTACATCCCAGCCGCATCCGTACCGCTTTACAATCAGGCCTCTTTTTACCGGTTTTAATACTGGTAACGAGTATACCGCAGTCGGTTGCGTCCGACTGCAACATTTCCACTTGTTTGTTGTTGAACAGTTCTGATCCTCCGTTCGACTACTTGAAATTCAAGTGTGTAAAATTTGATCAAGATCGGTTTTTTTTTTCTGGATCAATCTGCTTATGATCGACCGACGAAAACAGCGGCGGTAGTGATGCAAGTGAGAGCAAGGCCAAACCTCATCATAGGCTAGCGAGAGAGCTGTGCGAAATATGTGGATTTATCGGTTTTGAGTTATCGAATTTATCGATTTACCAGCCTCCAGTTTTCGTAGAACCCCAATCTTGACACTTTAATTTACTGTGCCATATATAGAGATAATTGGAAGTTCAATTCTCTAGCTTGAAGGGTGTCGAAAAAATATGCGTTCATATGGACGGATAGACGGGCGGACCGACCGAAAGACGGATAGACACCATGACGGATATTGCACAAAGCCAATATACTCTTTACCTTCGGTATCGAATATAAAAATGTCATAAAATACGCTTTCATTTTCATCATCTTTTTCGTATGGGTGCAGAGTATAAAAAAATTCACCCTAACTTTCGCAGTGTGTTTTCAGCTATATCACTCTAGCGCTCACAGTTATCCGCATTGCGTTTGAAACCGAAACAGAAGAAACGGAAGCTCTCGAGAGATAGAGTTGCCAATGTATGCGTGTGTTTGTGTTTGTGTGTATGTGTGTTCACTAGGTAATTGTGATTCGATGGAGGCAAGGAAACGGAGAAAATGGGGCAATCTGTGTGGTTTGGGTCTGAGTTGTAAAGTTTGCAAAAATTTACAGAAAAGGTCAGTAAATTAATGTGCAAAAAAGTGGATGCTGGGTAAAGTTGTGTCGTTTCGTTCAGAATAAGTTCATATGAACGGGTCATCGAAATGAACGAATGAACTAATTCAGTAATTCGTGAACGATATCGTTCATTTATTTTGGCGGAAATTGGTTACTTTTGATTATTGTTAAATTTTCGCAAAATAAAATGTCTAAGAGGAAACGTAGTGAAGTATGGAACCATTTTATTGGAAGTGAGGGTGGCAAGACTGGCAAATGCATTTATTGCAAATCCGTGCTGAGCATAGCTGGCGGGTCTCAAAGTAATTTGGCGCGACACTTAAAACTGAAGCATCCAACTGTTACTGTTGGCACCGAACGTCTAGTTACGGAAACCCCTGAAGCTGATCCAGCACCAGCAATTGAGGCTGAGGCAAGACCCTTGATTTCGGTTGCTGGTCAACAAATGATAACAAATTTCATCAGGCGACCACCAACTGGCAGAAAAGTTGACAAAATTGATAGGCAGGTGCTCAAGATGATAGCAAAGGGTAATCACCCTTTCCGAATCGTGGATGAACCCGAATTCCGGAATTTAATTGAAATGACAAGCCAGTGTCCCGGTTACAAACTACCTCAGCGCAAAACAATTTCAAATACGCTTTTGCCCAATATTTAAATGGAGGTGAAAGAAAAAGTTCGAGAGAACTTAAGCCGGGCACATGCTATATGTCTTACAACGGATTGTTGGACATCTCGATGCAATCAGAGCTATATTGCGGTGACTGCTCACTACATCGAGCCCGAGGACACAATTTTGATGTCATCTTTGCTAGAGTGCGAAGAAATCTCCGAGGCACACACTATTTCAAACTTGTGCAGCTGTTTAAAAAAAATTATGTCGAGTTGGGGGATATCCAACAAAGTGACGGCAATTGTCACAGACAATGCCGCTAATGTGGTGGGTGCTGTCAATGAAGGAAACTGGCGTTCGATAGCTTGCTTTGCACATTCGCTGAATTTAGTTGTGCAATCTTCACTTTCTAACATCAAAGATGTTATTGTGCGAGGCAAGGCAATTGTGGAATACTTTCACCGCAGTGCAACTGGGCTTAAGGCGTTTAAAGATTTCCAAAAACAGTTAAATCTACCACCACTTAAATTAAAAATGGATGTCCAAACACGGTGGAACTCAACATATGACATGTTAAACAGACTTTACCAACTGAAGGATTCATTAGCGATCGTGTTACCGAAACTCCGGCCCGAACTAATTATGCTAGAGAAAGAATGGAGTATTGTCGAAGAGCTAATTTCTGTTCTCAAACCATTCTATGAAATAACGCTGGAAATATCCTCAGAAAAAAATAATATATAATTATAAAGCATTGTGAATTAATTATGAAATTAAAAATTTTTAAGGTTACAACTATTTGCAAAATGTTGAATTCCTACTTTGCAACGGTTAATGTTGTCTCCAAAGAAGTGCAGGAAGTTGTAAATACTATGCAAAGTAAATTGAGTACTCGTCTGGGTGGTATAAAAAAAAATATGCTATACGCCGAAAGCACCATATTGGATCCACGATTCAAGAGCCGAGGCTTTAAAAACTAAGCCAATTTTAAGGACGCAGTTGAAAAACTAAGAAGGAAACTGCAGTCAATACCAATTGTGGAGCCGACTGAGTTTGTGACTACCACTCCTAGTGATACAACAGAAAACATACCATCAGACAGTATTTGGGCCAATTACGATGAGGAATTTCGTTCAATCGTTATGTCGACAAATAAAACGGTTGCCTCTGTTCGTGAAATGGACAAGTATCTCTTAGAGGAGTATTTAGGGCGAAAAGAGGATCCTCTCGTCTGGTGGAATCAGCGCAAACTAATATACCCAAAACTTTATAGTTTTGTTTTAAAAAGGCTGTGTATAGTAACTTCAGTGCCATGTGAGCGAACTTTTTCAGTAGCTGGCCAAATAATAACAGATAGGCGATGTCTTCTATTGCCAGAAAAAGTCGACAAACTTACATTTTTGCACAATAATATGTAATAATATTATTTCTTACTATTTAATATACTATTAGTTAAAGACATCATTATTATTATTATTTAATATTTAAAAAGAAGAACATGAAGTTCATTTCTTATTGTTATTTGTTACTGTTGGCTTAAGCTAACATACAGTTCCTGTATTTTTCGTTAAGAAATTACTATTTAATTAAGTCGAACACGAAGATCCTAATATTATTAATTTTTAATATTAAATTATGACGAACATGAAGTTCCTATATCATTATTAAAATATTTAAATTAGTCTTCGTAAAACGAATTTAAGTTGAATAAATTTTTGTTATTATTTTTTAATACAAAAATTATTAGAAACCAAAAAAATAAACAATCAAAATAATAATGAAACTTTGTTATCAATCAAATTAAAATTTAAACATTTTTTTAATAGGCTCAAAAGTTACAAATGCATTCAAAAATGAAACAATGTTCATTCAAACCAACTGAATAAAATGACCTGTTCACATTCTATCGTTCATCGTTCAGAACAACTGAATAAAATGACCTGTTCATATTCTATCGTTCATCGTTCAGAACAACTGAACAACTGAATAGAATGACTGACTTAGTTCACAGCTGAAAAATGAACTATTGATCTTATTCAGCAAATTGAACTAAAAATACCAACTCTAATGCTGGGTAAAATTTGCATACACGCAAATGCGTATGTGTTCAATTGTCTGTGTGCGAGGAGGTACAAAGGTTGTGTGTGGCCTTGCATGTTTTACTCATTTTGACCGTGAGCTGTTTGGCCATGAGATATTTCAGCCAACAAAAACAAATGCCTAACCTTTATTATATGAACATTGAAAGAGTTGAATGTCGCATTTGTGAACGATATCAAAATATTAAATACCAAAACTCTTGCAAGCGTTTAAGATATGCGAAAGACAGAGTATGTTCTTATGTCAAGCGACTCAAGATAAGTAATGCCTTGCTCTGAGGGTATCCTCAAAGCGATGTCGATGAAAGTTTTTTACATTGTGGAAACGTTGCAGTCGGACGCAACCGACTGCGGTATACTCGTTACCAGTATTAAAACCGGAAAAAAGAGGCCTGATTGCAAAGCGGTACGGATGCGGCAGGGGTGTACGCTGCCTTAATGATTCTCCGATGCAGATGGGGATGCCACCAGCTATCTTCCTTCCAAATTTGGTGACTCTACCTCAAAGTTTGTAAAAGGTGCGGTAAGGGTGGCTGGGGGCGGTATGGGTGGGCGTGGCATCCAAATTTTTGATGCAGGTCTTTGTGGTATGTCAATTGCTATCTTCCTTCCAAATTTGGTGACTTTAGCGCAAAGTTTGCTGATGGTGTGGGAAGGGGGGCTGGGGACGGTATGGGTGGGCGTGGCATTCAATCTTTTGATGCAGTTTTTTGGGGGCCGTCATCACCTAAAACACATATTCAGATTGATTAACTTGGAGCACGTCACTTCGACAAAGGTCGTCCATCTGGTGTCCTCTCCAATTTGTTTGGATGCTAAACTTAACGCCATGCAACAAATGCATGTGAGTTTTGGTCAAAGGCGGACACAAATCAGCTGCACGCCAAATGAATGAAACTCAATACAATGCAAAACCGTTGCCAGCGCAAAATATTGGTCTCCAATTAGCAAAAGCCAGACTATTTTGGAATTTGATTTAATTAAGGGAAATTTTAAGCTCATTAAATACATGTATAAGGTATGTGTCATCCATGAACATACTTACATAATAAGATAAGATAACAAACATGCCTTGTGCGCTCTCAAGGTCCAACAGGTAGAGAAGGGTGCAGTAAAAATAGGGACCATTATTTATTTAAATATGCACCCTTACAAACACAGCGATAGGTAATAATATTAATTGACAACGCTGAGTCTTACAAACTCAGCAATAGATAGTTAGATTAAGGGATGTTTGCATGAGTTGGGTATAGAAGCCTGGCTCATGAAAATAAAATCAGTGTAAAAAACCCCCAGTCAACCAACAGTATGCATATGAAATTTGATTGCAAAGGGCTAAAAGGGTTGGATGGAGTCATTTCTATAAATATTTTAACAATTTAATTTTTTAAAACTCTGTGCTCATATTTGTAACGCACGATTTGCTGTTTTTCATCATGTATACAATATGAATGCAGAATCAAATTATACTTTTATTTTTATTTTTTGTTTTATGCATATTAATAAGAATTCCGTATGATGGCAGATAAATGTCAAATATGAATGGTTTGCAAATGAGCTCCTTTTTCAAAAATAATCGAGAATAATCAAAGCTAACTTGGGCACACCGAACATGAAATACTCTTGCTTAAATGCATCAGCAGAACATAATGACAAAAAAGTGCAATATGTTAGGTACTACGAGAATATAGGCCTTAGTATTAAGCCTTCAACAAGTAAGTGTAGATAATTTTCGTTGTGAGTGCCATTTTTTAAATTTTATTTTTTTTTTAATTATTTCAAATCAAAGAGTTTTTTATCATAGCTCGAAGCACTGCTTTTTGAATTTTTTCAATATCGCTTGGCAAGTAAACAAAACCTGTGCTGTATACAAAAAAATACTTTTCCAATAAGTTTTTTTTTACCAAAGCATGTTTCATCTTTACTTATATACATTTGTACATACATACATATATCACAGTGGACGGCAATCCACGTAGTGACGATGCGTATGTAAAAAGATACATACATACCACCACGCTCTGTCCGATGAGCGAGGAAAAGCCTTTTCATTTGCTTATCAAGGGCTTTAATTAGATATGTTGCGCTTTTATTTTTCATTTTCTGTGATTGCGTTGATAAATTATTAAAAATTATCTCAATTTCGATTGAATTAACTGAAAATATATTTCCTGTTAGGAAAAGAATAAATCCTAGGTCCAGCCGAGTCGATATAGCCATGTCCGTCTGGCCGTCCGTCTGTCGTTTCGTCTGCATGAACGCGTCGATCTCAGAGACTACAAGAGCTAGAGATTTCAGATTTGGAATATATATTCTCCTTTACCATAAGCAGAACTAGTTTGTTTCAAATTATCGATAACTATTCTGGTTTCCGATGTACACATGGAATTGATTACGAAAAAATATCGAATTTGGAAAATGTAAAAATGGGAGTTGAAATAATGGGTAATGATAGAACTTTTCTGAAAATGTTGTCCAAATCAGTTAAGAAACACCGGAGATATCGAAGTGAATCGATTGAAGTTAAGTCAGTATACCAAAGTCTTTTATAAATTTAATATATTTATTGCAACTGGGTTCAGGGTATATTCTAGTCGGGCTCTCCCGACTAGAGCCTTCTGACTTGTTTCTTTTTGCGTTGAGTGCTTTGGTCACGCAAAAGGCGCTAAGTGCGTGCAGACCATTAGAAAAGCCAGGCGAAGGTGTCTAAGAGGTACATGATAGAATATAGTTTTTATGTACAAGGTTCAATGTTCAATGTGCATACATACATTGGCCCGTACTAAATGCATGTCGGGGCACTTAACTCTGTTTCACACTGGCAGGCAGGAGGAATCGTGCAAGTTTGCTGGTTGTGTGAGTGTTGAAAATAATTGACTGTCTGTAAAGTTGGTTTACGGACGATAGTTCAAAGTGACAACGTCGCAACAAAACATTGGTGAAAAAATTTGGTACATGTCATAACGCCCAGTGTCATAACGCCCGTGGGCGTTCCTCCGTTCAACTACTTGAAATTCAAGTGTGTAAAATTTGATCAAGATCGGTTCAGTATTTTTCGGGAAATCTGATTTAAGTTTTGTGCGACAAGTAGTTCACAAGTAGCGCGCTGCTTTAAAAAGGGTGTGTCTTCGAAACTATAACTCGGATTGACTTGAAAATAAAGGACAATATTCTGTTGTATGTTGTTATATGTTGTACAAATTAATAAGACTATAAAAAATTAGATTTTTGGAAGCCGTGAAACCCATATAACCCCAAAATTCATATTCTTGTGCATTAATTGCGTCGACATGGCTAACATAATTTTATTGATTTAGCTACATATTATTGTTTAACTTTTGAAGAATGTTAGTCAATTTTTAAAGAAAAATATTGAAATACAAGCCAGTGACGGTGAATTTCCCGAGGCGCCTTGAAAAAAATGGTTTTGCGGTGTTCATCATAACTCGTTACCGGATCATCTGAAACAAATACTTGCTATGCATTTGAAAGGTGATGAATTTCTCGAGACAATCACGAAGAGTTTTTATATATATTTGTTATTTTTTTCTATTTTTTCAGCCATTGTAAATGAAAAACGCGATTTAAGCTCAAAAATCGCGTTTATATGTTTTAAAAAATAGAAATTCATCACCTTTAAAGTGCATAAAAAGTTGTTTGTCTCAGTTGATCCGGTAACGAGTTACGATATTCACGAAATTCAAAAATAGTATTTTCGGGAAAATCGATTTGAAGTTGTTCGTACATGAAAACTCATGTACATAAAGTATCACGTTTGAAACGCTGTAACTCCGATAGTTTTAGTTGGATTGACTTCAAATTCTGACACAATATTCTCGAAATATACCACATTCAGACAAAAATAAAAAAATAGACAAGTGGAAACGTTGCAGTCGGACGCAACTGAATGCGGAATACTCGATACCTGTATTAAAACCGGTAAAAAGAAGGCTGATTGCACAGGGATACGGATGCGGTAGGGGTGTACGCTGTCTCAAAGATTGTCTGATGCAAATTGGGATGACTCTAGCTCAAATTTTGCGAAAGTTCTGGGAAGGGTGGCTAGGGACTGTTTGTGTGGGCGTTGCATCAAAACTTTTGATTCAGTTTTTTTAGGAGTTTCTAGTAGCCACGCCCACCCATACCACCCCCAGCCACCCTTTCCACACCTTTTACAATCTTTGAGCTAGAGTCATCAGATTTGGTATGAAGATAGCAATTGACATTCCACAAAGATCTGCAGCAAAAATTTGGATGCCACACCCACCCAATCCGCCCCCAGCCCCCTTTTCTCCACCTTTTACAAACTTTGAGCTAGAGTCACCAAATTTGGATGGAAGATAGCTGGTGGCATCCCCATCTGCATTGGATAATCTTTAAGGCAGCATACACCCCTGCCGCATCCTTACCCCTTTGCAATCAGGCCTTTTTTTTCCGGTTTTAATACTGGTTACAAGTGTACCCCCGTCGGTTGCGTACGACTGCAACGTTTCCACTTGTTATATTAAAGGAAAGTAATTTTTGATAAACTTTGATGTTTTTTGCCCGCCAAGAAGACCTTGATAATGATTTAAGTCTATTCGCTGCTATTGACATAACGGATGATCGATTTTGTTTTGTTCGTTGCGCATTGAGCTAAAGCTCTGCCCGCCCCAAACGGAAAGCATACTAATTTCATATATGTATAGTGACACCCAAACCAAATAAAACACCAAACGCAGGCTTGTTAAAGCGCCGCGGCGTCTCGAGCATGCGCTGAGTGCATGAATGTATGAATGAGAAGGTATGAAAGCGTGCAGATTGCAGATAGCAGCAGCAGCAGATAGCAGTAGCAGCAGCATCTGTTTCCGTGGCCTTGGCAGCGGCAGAGATAGCGGTAATGGCAATGGCAGTGGCAGCAACTGCGGCGCTCAAGGTTAGCCTGTTGAAAATGCATATTGCGCATACGCCGCGTCAAACAGACTGCATAGACCAGGCAGATATCCAACAGGTAAGGCCAAGCCCACCAAAAACAAAAATAAAAACATCACCTCTGTTGAGCTCTTTGCGAGCATTGCAACAGTATATGACGGTGAAGTCGATGGCAAAATTTTGTGTTTTGTTTCTCGACGCATTGCGTATACGCAGGATGCGGCAAAGTGCTGGTAACTGCTGGTTCGCTGCTGCACGCTGATTGGATGTACTCTACATGTAAACTGACCCACACATGCATGCAACTAGTTCATGTTGTAGCTATACCTATGTTCTACCTAACCTTGATAATGAAAGTTTGTAAAGCTCATGGGATTGGTCAACTTATGCACATGCTCTTTGCCGCTATTGGTGCAGCTGACATTGTCTTGTCCCCTCATCTGAACGTAAAACATAGTTTCGAGCAAATTATTTAAACTTACAGAATTGTAGCATTGCGTCTCATACGGCCAACAAGCCACGCCCCAAACAACAACAACAACAACAACAACAACAAAGCTGGCCAAAATCAAAGTCTGGAAAAGGATCAACTGTACTTGTTTTTATTAGTATTTTTCACATGATAAACAGAACTATGTATAACAGTTTCTAACATTTTGAGTTTTTTTTGTCGGCATAAAACGTTCGAATTCTCCCCCAAATATCTTCAACAAACTTACAAAAGCTACATCAAATGCGTTTCTTTTATTATTTCAGTCAAATGTTTGAAATTATTAGATTATAAAGCCAACGAATAGTATTTGCTCAATATATTTTGGGGAAAATAAACAATGAAATTTTTAAATGGTTTATGTTTAGAAAATAATTTGCTTCAAAAAAATTTAGGTCTACCTTGATTTACATATAAATTTTGTGCTTTGCCAAAAAAAGGGACCGATCAATCGAGCTCTGTCAATTATATTATTTCACAAACTACTAGCCGTTGTTGGAACATATAATAAAATATCCAATTGACGAGTTTCATGAAGATTCAACCTTTTTAGTAAACGATTATAAAGACTGAGCAAACTTTATATTAGCATTGAAAGTAGTTGAACTTTGATCAGCTAAGGTCTTCTTTTATTTATTTATTTATTGTCAGCTAAGAGCAGCTGACATTAAAATGAAATCAAAATTAATTTAAATTAAAAAATAGTTAAAATAATAAAACTAAGTAAATATAGAACAATATATAAATCTGAAAATAAAATTAGATTGAAAAACTTAAAAGTTCTGGCTCTGGGAAATTCAATAAAAAATTGAGAAGTCCAACATTTGTTGCGATGATTGGGAAAAACCCAGAAAAACCCAATCAGACCAGCGTTAGATTAGTAATTAGTGTTTACGGTTAGATAAAGAAAAAAGGATCGATCTTTTTAGTACTGGAATATAGGTCACCAAGGAGACAAGAGAATCAAATTTGTTATAGTCAGAACATATAACACGAAATGGTTCATAAATTAAATAGTTGCTCAAGCAACGATCCAGGCTAACGGGTAAAAAGTTACGTGAAGATCTAATTGGGACATTAAATTTAATTCGACTCAAAAGAACTGATGAGTCGATTTCACCATTAAGTAAGCTAGTAATAAATAATACTCCATGCATAGTTATACGGTTTAACAGGGAGGGAAGATTAATCAAAAGGAGTCTACTTGAATACGGGGGTAAGTCAACTCCAGGAACCCAGTTCACACTTCTAAGGGCAAATAGAAGAAATTTCTTCTGCACAGATTCAATTCTATCCTGGTGAATCGAGTATTGTGGGGACCACACACAAGATCCATACTCCAGGATGGGACGTACTAGGAATGTATAAAGCGTTTTAGTGGTGTAGGGATCGTTAAACTCTTTCGACCACCGCTTGATGTAGCCAATGACATTAATGGCCTTATTAACCATCGACGAAATATGGGAGCCAAATTTTAATATAGGATCAAAAATAATGCCTAAGTCTTTAATTTCAAACACGCGGTCAAGTGGTGAAGCATCAAGCAAGAAGTGAGCAGTATGAGGTGTACTTCTACAAAAGGACATGACATTACATTTTTAACAATTTAAATTGAGTAAGTTAAAACGCACCAGGCCGACAGCGCACACAAATCCGACTGTAGTAAGTTACACAGAGAAGCATCATTGAAGGTGAAACATAGTTTTACATCATCAGCAAACATGTAAACAAAAGAGTTAGTAATAACAGCTGGGAGATCGTTAATAAACAAATTAAATAGCAAAGGTCCAAGGTGACTACCTTGGGGAACACCAGAGGTAACAAAAATAGGTTTAGATACAGACGATTTAAAAACAACTTTTTGTGTTCGGCCACACAAGTACTCCGAAAGCCACAATAAAAGTTTTGATGGAAATCCAATAATATTTAATTTTTGAAGCAACAGAGAATGACTAACAGAATCAAATGCCTTACTAAAATCAGTGTAAGCAACGTCATTTTGAATTTTTTCCTGAAACCCTTTGATGGCAAGCGAAGTGAATTCAAGAAGGTTAGTGGTAGTAGATATACGCCTAACAAAACCGTGTTGATATGGCGATATAATTGAACTACATCCGTGTTGCAGTTGAGAACATATAATTTTCTCAAAGACTTTTGGAATGGCAGACAACTTGGATGGCATAGCGTCATATCTTCGACGACATATCTCCGCCCAGTACATTTTGCTGGCGGAGATATGACGTTTTGAGACGACATATCTCGGACCGGAGATATGACGTTTTGAAACGACATATTTCCGCCGTCTAACAAACGACATAACTCCGCTCGGAGATATGACGTTTTAAAACGACATATCTCCGCCAAGAAAAAAACGACATACCTCCGCGCGGAGATAAGTCGTTTCTTAGCGTCATATCTCCGCTCGGAGATATGTCGTCTCAAAATGTCATATCTCCGCTCATTACAAAACGTCATATCTCCGCTCCGAGATATGTCGTTTGTTAAATGGCGGAGATATGTCGTTTTAAAGCGTCATATGTCCGCTCAGAGATGTGATGTTTTGAAACGACATATGTCCGCCAAGTAAAATACGACACATCTCCGCGCGGATATATGTCGTCGGAGATATGTCGCGACCCCTGAAAAGCGAGAGTAATAAAATTGACAAGCTGTTTGTTGTTAGTAGACACAGAATATGCAAATGCAAATATATGTATTTATGTATGTACGTATGTTTTCTTTAAGTAAGGCACAGCAGCGTCAGTTGAACTGCAAATTAAAGTGTGTTGATATTGTAGAACTGAAACAAGTCATCCGTTCTCGTTCGCTGTCGCACTTTGACTGACTCGATCGGTTTCTCTTTTATTCATTCTTCGACTGCTTCGCTCCTCTTGCACATATTGCGTTCTTAACGAAGCCTTCGATATGTTACAGTTATATTATATTATGTACAATGGGATGCTTATATCTATTTGGTACAGTGGGGTCTTACATGCTAGTTATTGCTACAATTCGGCCGTCCTGACATTGAGGATCTCCTGATACTCGCTGACATACTCCTTGAAACCATATTACTTTGACCATACTTATTATTATTTTCAGTTTGACTTTGATTTTCTTCAACGTTTATATTATCTTCTTCAATGTCTTCTGTACACTCATTTGAGTTATTTTCAACACCAGATTCTTGATCACAAGTATTTTTTTCGTTATTCTTAGGCCAAGGTTTCATATTATGTATAGCCCATATTCCTGAATATGGCAATTGCGTTTGTTGAAAATTTTCTACATCTTCGATAAAATATCTGTCATTATCTAATACTTTTGATACAACGTAAGGTCCTTTGTATTTCGGAATTAACTTATTTGATACTCCCTGTTGTGAATTAAAATTTCGTACCAATACATATTCGCCTACTGAAAATACATTTGGCTTTTGACGTTTTGCATCTACATAGTTTTTGTTGTATAACTGTATTTTTTCTTGGTTTGAGTGGGCTTTTTGTCTTATGTCATTTACATTTCTAATTTCCATATTCTGATTTTCGTCTATAAAGTTTTCCTTTAAACAATCTATTGTCGTTCCTCTTTGTTTAACTCCAAAAAGCATAATGCTTGGGTACTCATTTATGCTTCGGTTTTTTGTATTATTTATTGTATACTCTACTTTATCTATAACTTTATACCACGTTTCATTCTTTTCTGTGTCTATTATTTTTGCTAACATGGGGCCTAAATCTCTATTGATTCGTTCTACTTGTCCATTGGCTTGTGGTGAGGCTGTGGCAACTCTACAATGTCTAACATTAGTTTCTTCAACAAATGTTTCAAACTCTTTTGATGTAAAACAGCTTCCCCTGTCTGAGATTATAATTTTGGGTCTACTGTAAGATCTAAAGTAATCACGTAATGCATCAATCGACTCTTTTGAACTCGTCGTTTTTGTTGGGTATAATCTTACAAACTTTGTACAACCATCTATTATTACTAGTATATGTTTTGTTTGAGTCTTTGCTGTTAATTGGACCATAATGATCAATATGTATAACCTCGAATGGATAAATACCTTTTGGGATTGAGTGTAGAAAACCCTCAGTTTTTCCCGATTTGTTCGAAAAAGCAATGCATTTTAAACAATTTTTAATATGTTTATCGACCTTTTCCCGTATTTTTGGGAACCAATAGCTTTTGAGAATAATATCTACTACTTTGTCTATACCTACATGTCCCATTTCATCATGATATTTATATATAACATTGTCTTCCATTGATTCTGGAACATAAAACAAAATCTTATTTTCCTTTTTCTTATAAACAACCCCATTTCGCATTTCATAGTATTCGTTTTCCTGCACGGATAGCATCTCTTTTACCTTTTTTATCTTTTCATCTGTTCCTTGGCAAATAATTAAATTTTCTTCGAACGTATTTGTTTCAATTATTAATATAATATTACTTCGGCTTAATGCATCTACATGTTGCATACGTTTTCCCGATCTATGTTCGAGTTCATAATCATAGTTTTGCAGCTCAAGAGCCCATCTAGCAATACGTGGGTTTAATTCTTTTTTGTTTAACGTTAATGTTAACGAGTTACAATCGGTTACTATTTTAAACTTTATGCCTTGTACATAAACTCTAAATCTTTTTAATGCACATATAATTGCTAGTGTTTCAAGCTCGAAGCTATGATACCTTGACTCTACATCTGTTGTACGTTTCGAAAAATAAAAAACAGGGTGAAGTTTTCCATCACTTTTTCTTTGAAACAATATTGCTCCGTAACCCAAGGAACTTGCATCACAGTGCAACTCCGTTTCATCTCTAGGATCATATATAGCTAATATTGGAGCTTCTATTAACTTGTTTTTCAGTATATTGAAAGCATTTAACTCTTCTTCTTTGAATTGAAATGCCCTATCTTTCTTTGTTAAATCATATAGCGGCTTTGCTATCAATGAAAAATCTTGAATGAATCTTCTGAAATACGAACACAGTCCTAAAAAACGTTGTACTTCGTGCGTTTTTGTGGGCACTGGAAAGGATCTTATAGCTTCTAGACCTGTTTCGTTTGCTTTTATGCCATTTCCTGAAACTAAGTATCCCAAATATTCGACTGAGGATTTTAAAAATTCACATTTATCTAGCCTAAGCTCTAATTTGTTATCTACCAAGCGTTTGAAAACTTCTTTTAAAATGTCGAAATGCTCATACAAACTCTCGGAAGCAATCAATATGTCATCTAAATATAGCACTACTTTTCCTTTTCTAACCATATCTGAAAATATTTCATTGATATATCTTTGAAAAGTAGAAGGTGCATTCGTTAATCCGAATGGCATTCTGAGATACTCGAACTGACCCAGAGGAGTAGTGAATGATGTGTACTTCACTGACTCTTCGTCCATAAATACATGGTGAAAACCGTTTTTCAAGTCTAACTTTGAAAAAAAAATTTTATTTACTAACCTATCCAACAAATCGTCTATTAACGGAATAGGATAGTTATCTTTTAGGGTGATTTTGTTCAAACGACGATAGTCTACACACATTCTTAATCCACCTGTCTTTTTCTTGACCAGTACTATCGGTGACGTATACTCTGATTTGCTTGGTCGTATGTATCCACACGCTAGGTTTTCATCTAATATTTTCTGTACTTTTAACTTTTCTTCATGAGACAGTCTTCGGGGAGAACATCGAAAAGGTTTTTCGCTTTCTATTAATATTTTCATGCATGTTTTTGATTTTGGTTCAACAGGTCTTGTGGGCTCTACATAATACTCCTTGAAAAGCTTTTCAAATTTTTCAAAGTTCATTGCGTTGATTTCATTTCCTATCTTATAAGTTTCTTTGTCTGTGCATGCTATGTCAATTGATAGTATGTGTGATTCAAAATCATTGATAAATTCTGTTCTGCTATCTTCATTGTTTCCTACTTGTTTATTTCTTTTTTCATAGAGCACTACTTTATTGTTCTTATTTTCATTAATAGCTACTTTTTCTTTATTTTCATTATTCGCTACTTTTTCTTTATTTTCATTTATCGCTACTTTTTCTTTATTTTCATTTATCGCTACTTTTTCTTTGTTTTCATTTAACTCTACTTTTTCTTTATTTTCCCATATTATTTCTTTGTCTTTTTCTTTATTAATATACGCTACAATTTGTTTATGATTATCACTTTTTCTCAATGCGTTATTAACTTCGACTAATTTATAATCACTTAGATTTAAAAAGTCTCTACCTAACACCATAGAATGTAAAATAGATTCATTGTTTACCACAAAAGATTCAATTTTAATATCTTTATTCAAGTTTTTAACAACACAATTTATTTTGCCAATTATTTTTAATTTGCTTCCATTAATGCCAAAATAATTTGTTTTCAAATCTTCATGATTTATTTTAATATGTTTTGGAACAGCTGATTCCCTCAGAAATGTAATAGGGCTTCCAGAATCTATTAAACATTCTATGGGAACAGATATATTATAATTACCTTGTATATCGAAAAATGTGATATAAAGTCACCACACGCATAGCAGGCTCCATCAGCGCGCTTTGGTTTACGGCATGTGTCAGCCAGGTGTCCCATACTATGGCAGTTATAGCATTTTTGGTTCTGCTTTTCTGTAGTCGGTGTATTGCCCGGCTTGCGCTCTGAAGTTTTCAGAACAGGACGACTAGGCAGATCGATGTTTTGGAATGCGTCTAACATTTGAGTCGGTGATGTGAAGCGTTGTAACTTGGCTTGGTTTTTTAGCTGCACGTTTCCAATCCCGTCGAGTAAATACTGCACTACTTCGGCATCATCCATCTTTAATGCATTTGTCAAAGCTAATTTGTCGAAATAATATTTGGCAAACTTCTCGTCCTGTTGCCATTTGCGTTTTTCAAACTTGCGTCGGGCGTTCAAAATATTTTCCTCAGTGCCGAACCTTATTTTCATCTGCGCGAGAATGTTGTCGATCGGTGCAGAGAGCAACAGTGGCTGAGATAATAGCCAAACAATTGCATCTCCCTTAAGACGGCTGCAAATAAGTGGGCGCATGACATCCTCGTTTAGATTGAACACAGCTCGAACATTTTGTACCAGCACTAGCCATTCGTTTATGTCTTTGTTCCCATTGAATTCTGGCAAAAGTTCCTTAGCAGTGTTTAAATTGGTTGTAGACGTTTTATTGCGCAACTCCGCATTTTCGCACTGCAAACTCCACATCATTCGTTCGATTTCATCAATTTTCTTAGCGCTATTGTTTGCATTGTTTACATTTTGATTTGCAGTGTTGTTAGCTGCACGCATTTGTTCTTCGATTTCGCGTATGTTGTGGTTGTTGGTATCGATAGCACGAAGATCATTTGAGGCGCTGTCGCTTTCATCGATATGTGGAATATCGCATATAGCGCCATCTAGATCGGAAGCGCTACCATAATTTAAGGCGTTGCCACTATTTTCGTTGAGCGCATCGTTGTTGTGTATTGGGTCGATGCTAGAAGTGCCGTTATCTTTTTCGCCGGCTAGCTCGTCGCCAGCACCGTTATTGATGTTGTCGTTGTCGTTTTGTGCTGGATACACATTCTTAGCACTAGTTGACGGCAATGCACTGCACAACTGAGCAACTAATGACGCCTTTGTACCTTGCGTTGGTAGTCCAAGTTTTTCACACCACATTTTAATGTCTGGTAGGCTTAAATTATGAATGTCTTTTTGCGATTCCATTTCTTTTGTATACTTGTATGCGAACAAAGAAAAAAATTAAATGTACTTTTTGGTTTTTGTAGCCGGATAATCGAAATCACGATTTTATTATTAACTATTGCTTTAAGCGACTATTGTATTTTTATTTTTATAGTTGTTTAATAGTTGTATTTCTTTATCACGATTATTTTGTGTATGCGTTTGTTGGTTACCACTTCTGAATTGTAGAACTGAAACAAGTCATCCGTTCTCGTTCGCTGTCGCACTTTGACTGACTCGATCGGTTTCTCTTTTATTCATTCTTCGACTGCTTCGCTCCTCTTGCACATATTGCGTTCTTAACGAAGCCTTCGATATGTTACAGTTATATTATATTATGTACAATGGGATGCTTATATCTATTTGGTACAGTGGGGTCTTACATGCTAGTTATTGCTACAATATACACAATAAGTATGTTCCCTATTGAATTTAAAGAGCAGAAATGTTACTTTCGTCCCGAAGCTTTTCGTTTTAATTCAAAACTAACTGGATACAAAATATGTTCGTCAACAGCGCAATGGCTAAAGCGTCCGCTTCGAATCCCGTTGCAGGCCATCATATTTCGTAATCGGTAATTTTGATCTAATAAGTTTTCAATGTACTTATAGAAATTTTAATAATTAATAACAATTAATGCGAGGGAATAAGAATGGACGGTTTAATTGTACCCGAGATGTTAAACTAGAAATTTCAGTTTCACTATGACTAAACTTTGAATCTCATACTTTTGTTCATCAATATTGATACGTCTACACTTAAAATTAACTACGATAAATGTTGATATTACTATTTCATTGTAATTCTAATCAAACACGAAAATAGTTGAATTAACCTTAAATATGCTTATTTATAGTACTTTCTTTCTGAGTCTTTGATCGAGGTGTTGATAATAACACATCATTGGTCTGAATTAAAGTAACACTTTGCTCTAGCTGTTAGCACAGAAAATTGCCACAAGGTTAAAATTGTATACTGGCTATAGTGCGACGACGTAAATATCCTGTAATTACATATTAGTATTTTTGAAGCCAACATTAAACGACGTGCAAATGCTCAACAAAATATTTCAAGGCGAACGCTCGGAATTGTCAAAATTACTTAATGAATTAATAACAAGCATTAATTTTCTTAAAAAGAAAATATTTCCACATTGACACCTTTACTGAGGATTTCACGCAAATTACAGTTGATAACTTATAATTGAGACATGCTTTAAAAGATTTAAAATTTCACCAACAAGCACCTGAAATATGAAATATGTGCGTTGCTTTTATAAAATAAATGATAAATCAACTTCTTATAAGGTGCGTATAAGCTGCAATTGATTTGTTGTTTAACACAATAGTATTTATAATATTCTGTTTATCAATTTCAGACTGCCCGCTATTTTTGAGAACTTAACAAGTAAGAAGGCTCTAGTCGGGAGAGCCCGACTAGAAGATACCCTGAACCCAGTTGCAATAAATATATTAAATTTATATAAGACTGGTTTACTGACTTAACTTCAATCGATTAAATTCGATATCTCCGGTGTTTCTTAACCGATTTGGACGAACTTTGTCTCTGAGATCGACGCGTTCATACAGACGGACAGACGGTCAGACGGAAAGACAGACGGACATGGCTATATCGTCTCGGCTGTTGATGCTGATCAAGAATATATATACTTAATGGGGTCGGAAATGCTTCCTTCTGCCTATTACATACTTTTGCACAAAACCATTATACCTTTATTTACCCATTTTATGGGTTAAGGGTATAAAAACAGTTGATAATATGTTGCAGGCCCATACAAATATATTAGACTTTATATGTATATGTATATAGTTAAATACTTTAACATATTTTTAACATAGCATTGATGATTTTAAATCACAAATTGAAAATATTCTTCTTGTGATTAATAATCCCTGCGTGTTTATAGACAAGCTGCTTTGCCCGAAATTCGACAGTGTCATTAATATGCTAAATGACACTGTCAAATGTTGGGCATTTATAAAGACGCAGGGATTAATAATCCATTGGAGTCCCTTGCTATATTTGCCCATCAAATGCTCTCATTGCATTGGTCAAATGCGAAAGTTGAACTCGTTTTCAGTGAGTTGAATATTGTGGACGCCTAACACTTGGCAACACTGAACAGCACTAGCAGCCATTCAGGCTATTTTCGGGCTTTCACACGAAGCTCGCAATTTGCTCAGCAAATGGTTAGCGGCCGCATCATGATACAATCAGTGTTGCCATAATTTTTTGTGCAAAAAACGCTAGATTAGCAAAGAAAAACAGCCAAAAAACCCCAAAAATCGTTTTAAAAAAGCTAAAAATTACCCTAGATTTTCTTTCAATCCTTTTAGTCAAAGCTTTTTATTATATCGTCTATACCGACAGCCTCTTCGTCGGAGTAGATATTTTGAGATGTTCCGATCATCATTAGGAACTTCGATTTTTGTATTCATGACAACACTTGCCATGGCGCTGCGAAGATCTTCCTTAAAGTGGCATGCTAAAACATTCTTTATAATGTGGGTACATTTTGTACGGTGCAGCTTAATTTTCCATTATTTCGACTTTTTGAGACTATTTTGAGAGAAACAATTTATTTTCAACTTTATATTTAATAACAACAAGCCGATCTCGTACAGAAACCTTGTTGTTAATAAATGTGATGTTGAAAATAATTTGTTTCTCTCAAAATAGTCTCAAATAGTCGGAATAATGGAAAATAATGGCAAATATTAAAATGATTATTTTCCATGATTTTCAATTATTTTTCATTATTTTTAATAATTTATGGTAATTTTCCATTATTTTTGATTATTTGTAGTCCTAATCATTAAATAATCATACATTTTACACCAGCGAACTATATAATCACTACGACTATTTTCCAAAAATAATTTAATTGATTAGTAATTCTAATGGCAACTTAACAGGTATGGTTGCAGCATGAGCTCGCAAATCGCTTAATTTTGCGGCTACACCGCACTTGCAATAGCTGCAGTAAGCCCGTGTCAAATCGGTAACATCTTTCCACAGCCACTCCTTAAACTCGCTGTCCTGCAGCCACGCATCGCGTACTTTTTGCTCATACACTTTAGATTAAGACATTTTTCGCACTTCATCAGACACACCACAATGCAAGAGTTGTAAGAATTCTATCGATATATTACCGATGATGCGTTAGTGCTGTAAAAGCCTTAGAAAATGCAAATGTATGAAAATATAGTTTAATACATAAAAACGCTGAAAAACGCTAAATCGATCTGAAATAAAGCTGAATTAGCTTCTTCCCGCTGCTTTACAATTTTTCCCGCAATCGCAATTGAAAAAACGCCAAATCTGGGGGGAAAAACGCTAAAACGGCAACACTGGATACAATCAATACGGTAGTGTCATGCGAGACTGTGCCCTCTTTTTTTCGGTACTAGTTGTCAGTCGCTAAGTGCTTGTCGTTGAGGTAAGACGTTGATGCGGACGATTTTTTTCTGTTTGTTATTTATGTTGTTTGTTTACAGTTGACTGTTCATACATTTTCGCATCAAAAACCTTAATAAAAAATTAAAAATACATAAACAATAACAAAACATAATAGGAAATAAAAAACGATTGCAAATATTACGTTAAATTAATAATAATATATATTTTTTATTTGATTACGAATATTTATTAATATTTATTAAAATGTTTTAATAATATATGAATCGAAAGCGTTTTACTTATTTGTTTATGTAATTTAAATGTCACAACAAAGCAACCAAAATGTATCGACCGCATACATACAACAAAACACTTTCTATACCTAACTCTATCGCTCTTTCAAAACAGTCCATTAACCGACTCAAGAGAGTAAAATTAAAAGAGAGCAGCTTAGCCCTCTCCTTCGCACTCGCAAATCATATGGCAAGTACGGGCTGAGGCAGCATGACACTACCGTATTGATTGTATCATGGGCCGCATCATGATACAATTATACAAGGTAGTCCACTCGGCTGCAGAAGTCATTCGGTTTTGGTCCCCTATTTTCAGTGTAGCCGTTTCACTCACACTCACTATTCAACGCTCTTTCACTCGCACTTATATCAAGGGACTATGATTTTGCCGAGTGGACTACCTTGTATAATTGTATCATGAGCGGCCGAAGGCTCAACGAGCAAGCGCACGGCATAACTGCGTTTGGAAAACAGAGCTTGTCCGCAAGATTCAGTTAGCGTCTGCACGTAAGCAGAAACAGTTTGTTGACTACCTACTTCAGCGGAGAACAATGAAGAGACACCAAAGCCAAGAAACCACAGAAGTATTGTAAATAAAAAAATGTTGTGTCAGTACGAGGAGTAACAACGGTATCGCCCGCTTTGATAACTCACAAACTCCTTTACTGCAAGCCCAACAAGTGCGGCGGCCACTGTCGAAAGTTGTGCAAAGACAAAGCCATTTAAAGCTCGATTTGAAGAGCAACAAAACAAAACAAGATAATAAAGAAAACAGAAAAAAGGCGCGCAACTTTCAATGTGCTTGTCTGCTTGATTTGTGAGTGTGTGAAACATTTTTGAGCGGTTACTTTGGCCTCTTATTGCTCTCCTCTGATATATATTTTAGTGGTTTTTATTTTAAGGCGTTAACTTAGACGTTGAATTAAATAAAAAAACTTGTTGGTCTTACTCTAAGGCTTTTTTAGCTTGTGCTATTGTGAATATCATTTTGTTTTCTTTATTTTATTCGCGGATGGTATTTATTACAACGTTTTAAGAAGTGCAGATTTCAAACCGATAACTAATCACCAACCAACCATTCCAGCCAAACTAAGTTATTATTATCAAAAAACATAAATTAAAACAACAACAACATCAGCGCATCAATTTTAGTGCAAAAGACTTCAATCGACTAAATAACATCTTGCACATTCATAAACTAACCAACGATCTATACAACAACAACCATATCTCCATAGTGCTCAAATAAGGCGCTTTTATCCAAAACGAAGCTTACATACATATCTCTCCAAACTACATATCTTCTTCAAATTCTCTTTCATTCACAGGTGAGTGATTCTCTCTAATATACATATGTACTATCTATGTATATATTTCGCTCTCAGATTTATTGGTATAAAAAAAGTTTATGTTTTTGGTATTCATTTTAATTATTGTTAGTATTGATTTGTTGTTGTTGCTGTTACTGGCGTTACTATTCATTCATTCATCACATACTTTATTGCTATGTGTGTATGTGTTCTTCTATTCATTTCTGTGTACTCTGATAGTACTCTGTATTTCAGCCTATCTTCTTGTATATTTACATATATAAGTGTGTAATACCAATCGCCTCACACACACACAATCATAAATACACATCGCATATGGATATGTCCAGGAAAAGGTCTACTACGACGAAACAATTAAAAGATGATAAACAAATGAATTTTTCTTTTATATTGTTCAAGAAATAGGTGAATTGAAAGAACATAATCAGTTTACAGCATATTTTTGTTATTGGTGTTAAATATTTGCACCAAAATTCACACATGTTATTTTTTTTTTCATTTGTTGCTACTTTTAGTGCTAGCTTTGCTTTACGTTATTTATTATGTATTCACTTTTTGGATGCAATCTTCTTTCAAGATTTTAGAACCAACAACAAACTAATCCGGGAATTAAAAAAGAGATAAGGCAAGCACCGAAAAACGGTAAATTTTTGATTTTTTTCCCTGCTATTTCTATGTCACGTTCGCGAGCCCAAGAATGCATTTTTCTTCAGTACTGCTCATTCAATCAGAGAAAGTAGATGAAAATTAATATTCAAAGAAAGTTAATTGCGCTTAATTTAACTAAAAAAATTAATAAATTAAATTAAATAAATTGTATGCTATCGCACATGAGAAAGTTTTAATTTGACTCAAAAGTTTGTCGCGTTCGCAACCGTTAGTTCGACATATGAGAACGAAAAAGTATTGTTTTCCACACATGCTTACTTTTTATGCAGATGAGTAAAAATAATAATAAAGAAGCATCACGACGATATCTTGAAAAAATTAACACAGATCCCGTTAAGCGCCAGAAGTACCTGGACAATGCTGCAATGAGAATAAGAGAATTACAAAAAATCCTACTCTTTAAAGCGCTCTATAAGAAATACGTTCCGGCAGAAAACTATGTTAAGCAATCTACAACTGAAGCTTATCTTGAGCAAGTTGCCTTTGCACCCAGCGGCCCGTCAAGTGTACGACAAGCGGCAGGCCAGTGCACAGTGGTTGGGCTTGTATGGAGCCGCGGCCATAAATACTTCCCGTTGAGATATCGACTTGAAATTTTTACCAAAAATCTATCAAAATATTTTAAATATGTAAAAAAAAAATTGCCACATCGGATGACTATATCCGATAGCTCCCATATAAACCATCGGTATGAAACGATTGATTTACTATATTATATCAACTGCCATAGCAACAATTGCAAAAAAAAAATACGTTAACAAATAAAAGATTCAAACATTAGTCATTTTATTATATACAAACAAAATAAGATTCATAACAGGGGCTTGGTAAAAATTAATCAGACTCTTCTAACAAATCTAATGCAGACTTCATTAAGTTGGAATTGTGTTTGCATGGCAATTTTCTTAGTCCCGTAATAAAGGGATCGGAAGATAAAAAAGTCTGTTTATTAGATCCGTGTTTGTTGAAATTTGAGATGTCTTTCTAGTATGCTGCTTTCTAAATAGTTTTATGTCTTTGTTTCGCGATTCCGCAGCTTCTTCCGATAGTTCTCCAATTGAAACAAGTGCGAAATTAATCACATCTGCACCATGGATTAAAACTTTGTGAACTGTGGGTGGAAAGTAGTACCAAGGATAGACATATATTAGTTTCTTGGCAGTTTCAAGAGCATATAATCTAAATTTGTTGGCATTAATTTTGTACCCTGATGACATAGCTTGGAGCAATGTGGAACATCGAATTATTAGGCTTTCATCTAAGCCAGTTATTTCAGCTGACAACTCAGAATTATTAAAAAATGATCTCGCCGTATTTCCTTCATTTGAATTTCCGCTTCCTCCAACTCTCGGCTTGTCCACTATTAACCCCATTTTTGCTTTGAAATCTTTTTGGATTATTTTTTTCTTGAAGAAATGTTTTCCTTTGAAATTCGCCAAGTTTTGTGTTCCAATCTATATGAAATGTGCAAAAAATATTCAAAGAATCGTAAATAAGAGTGTAATGGTGACAAGCCAAATTCAAAGCAGGTCTTGTTAACATTCTTTTGCAAGTACTTTTCTATATTATTCATATCCGTTGGCTTTGCTTGACAAATGTAACATTTTGCTGCAGATGTGTCGCTAAGGGCATTATATATCTTCCCATCTACCATGGTCAACTGCAAGTTGTGTTTAATGTTGATTCTTTTATTGCCGACATCACATAAAGTGCACTTTAACTGAGCAATTTGTTCCTTGTAATGTTTTTCTTCGTTTAAAGCCAATTGAGAAGTTTATTTTTCAAATTGGAACCTCATCGGTCGGCAAAAGACGAAGACAAAGCGCAACAGCACAAAAGGCAAAACTATGACCTTGAACAACGTTAGACAGCGTCATTATACTTACGATTGTATACACATCTGCAAATTTCTGCAGCTAATTTTTACACATATATTACCTTAAGAGTCAGACGAATACAGAGACATATAAGCCAATCGTGGCATTTTGTGGGATCACAACTAAAAGTCCAACTAAACATAAAAAAGACGTTCACAAAATACACAAAAAATATTAAACAGATTTTGTTAATTTCACTAAAAAAAATTTGGGGATTAATTTACTTCTTAATATGTACATTTAAAGTAAATACCTTCAGCTTCAAACTGCATTTTAAATTATCAAAATCGGATAGCTCCTGCGAATGTTTGACCACTTTGAAAGGCAATTTTGATATGACAAAAACCTAACTTAACTCCGCTGCGCTGCAAAAATGTACACATGATCACGCTTTGCATTCTATTTTTAGAAAGTCCCGTTAGATTTCCAGACAAAACCGGTTTGCCATCAAGAAGTTTGGACATTTAAGAGATAATTTGCTTACATTGTTTCCAAATATTTTGTGAACGATTTTTTGATTTATGACCTATGGGCGCAACCACTGTGCAGTGGCAACAAAGAACGGTAAAAATTTGTCACTGCATGTCTGCGTGTGTTTCACTTCTTGCTGAGCCTGCTTGTCTACCCAGCAGTCCAATTTCGGAGCCCTGCAAATTTTGTGTCTGGAAAGAGCCTGATTATGAGCGTTTTAAGAGTAAACACATAAATTTGCAGGTTTTCGGAGCAGATTCAGTGTTTTCCCAGCAAGGGCTCATAAAAAGCACTTATATGTGAGCATTTTCGGATGTAGGGAAAAATAGAATGATCATTGTATGTCTTCCTGCATATTGAATGAAACTTCCATTCCGTTATTTCCAGCAAAACGACTACCCAAAACAGAATGTTCGGTGGTTATACAGCCACACAAACAAACAAGTCGGACGCAACCGACTGCGGTATACTCGATACCTGTATTAAAACCGGTAAAAAGAAGGCTGATTGCAAAGGGATACGGATGCGGCAGGGGTGTACGCTTCCTTAAAGATTCTCCGATGCAAATTGGGATGACTCTAGCTCAAATTTTGCGAAAGTTCTGGGAAGGGTGGCTAGGGACTGTTTGTGTGGGCGTTGCATCAAAACTTTTGATTCAGTTTTTTTTTATACAAAGACAGCTGGCAACGCCCCCAAAAATCTGCATCACAGTTTTGGAGCCACGCCCATCCATTCCGCCCCCAGCCCCCAGCATTTTGAAATCGGAAAATCATATATCCCAAAGTTTTTGAGCTAGAGCCACCAAATTCGGTGCTAAAATAGGTGATGATGACCCCCCAAAAATTTCTCAGCAATCAACAGACACTCTTCGAAGAGCAGCTCGCAGGCAAGATATATAAATGAGAAGAATCGAACAGAGACAGAATATGATAAAACGGTGGACAGTTCGCGTCGGGCAGTTAGGAGAGAAAATGAGAATATTAGAAGTACCGAACAAGCGCAAAACACAGCTCAACAAGCACAAAGACGTACGAATAGAGAAGTTTGGCAAGCCGAACAAACGGCGGACAGTTCGCGTCGGGCAACTAGGAGACAAAACGACGATATAAGGACAAACGAACAGACACAAAATACTGTTCAACGAGCACGAAGACGGACCAATTTTCAAGTAAGTCAGGGTAAGCAAGTGGTAAACAGTTCTCGTAGGAGAACGCATAGACAAAACGAACATAACAGACTTTTGACACAGACTCGTAGAAGGCTGGCTAGATCCCTACGCCGACAGGAGCTTGCGCAAAATATTTTGATCCGAGAATAAAATAGAGCTCAAATAGCTCGGATACGCAGCAACCGTTTCCGTAGGCTAGCTGAACAGAGCAGAAATTCAGCTAATAGGCAAAATGCTAGAAATAACCCCCGATCAGCCTATAATCAATTAGATTCCAAAATAAGTGCTTTTAATAAAATAGTTAAACAAGGCCCTGACAAACTTTGCCTTTGCTGCAAGGGGCTTTGGTTTCCGCATCAAGTGGACCAGATTAGATCTCAATATATTGAAGAAAACAATTCATATAGTGCACAGATTTTGTTTTTATCCAGAGAATTTCCTTCTGAAGATAGTATCTACAAGTTTTGCAAGTAATGCAGTCGCACTATAAAATCGGGTAGGCTGCCAAAAAATTCCAATACTAATTGCCTAGATTTCCCAAAAATAAGGTAATGGCAATGATAAGACAATTTGACTTGCCAACCTTTTTTATCACACTGTCGGCTGCTGAAACTAGGTGGGGTGAACTATTAGTTCTGTTGAAGCGAAATGTCGATAAGGAGCACATAACCAAAGATAGTGAAGCGTCTTTGCAATTGGCTGAAAAAGCAAGGCTGATTAGAGCCGATCCGGTGACATGTGCTCGTTATTTCGACTTTCGTTATAGACAGATTTTAAAACTTATGCAAAAAGAGGGCGGGATTTTTGGATGTCATCCAGTTATTAAATATTATTGGCGAGTTGAATTCCAACAAAGAGGTTCCCCTCACATTCACGGTATGTTTTGGCTTAAAGGTGCCCCAAAAATTAACTTTAAAGACGATGAAAGTAGAGACAGGTCTATTCCACCGGTAATAGACTTTATAAACCAATTTGTCACTACAGATGTGACAAATGTTGATCTTAGCCAAATACAAATTCATTTTCCCTTGTCCGAAAGTGATCTTGGTACTTCACATCGCCAAAATCTTCAATCTATTAAAAATTTGTTAAATTTTCCTTTTGATCGTGAAACATTGCCGACATTTGACACCTTTGATGATTTCTTAGCTCACGATCAAATCAACTTCACTTACGAGCAATATATAATGGCAATAAGGTCTGGTTTAAAGAAAACACAAATATTCCTTAAGCGTTCTTTTAACGCAATAAAAGTAAACGCCTACAACAAACATATTCTTGCGATGCAAAGAGCTAATATTGACATTCAGTTTATATTAGATCCTTATGCATGTTGCAGTTATTTTATTAATTATTTAAATAAGCCACAGAGAGGGATTTTAAACAGCGCAACAATTACACAATTAAGCAAAAGTTGCAACACATTGGGCATAAATTCATTTCTGGCACTGAGATTTCCGCTCAGGAAGCCGTGTACTGTTGTATGGGGTTGCGTATGTCCGAGACCAGTAATGGCGAAGTTTATATCAATACAGTACTTCCCGAAAATAGAGTTAGAATGCTTCGGCAAACAGATCACGTCCGGCTTATTAAGCTTCCTCCACTCATTTCCCCAGAAAATTTAGCAGATCTCGTAAAAACATTAAATTTAAAGCAAAAAACTTTTTTGCTCATGTTATTCATAACGCTAATATGAAGAACGTTATCCATGAGTTTGTTGGTGGGGGCGCTGGCGTTGGGAAGAGTCGTCTTATATCAGCACTTTACCAGTCCTTAACTTCATTTTATAATATTAAACCTGGATGTGATCCAACTTCGACAAAAGTCATATTGTGTGCTCCAACTGGTAAAGCAGCTTTTGGAATCAATGCTTCCACACTTCATTCTATGTTTTATCTTCCCGTTAACCAGTCTGGGTCCGCTTTTAAAGAATTGGGTGCAGATTAGCTTAATAGTCGTCGATCAATTCTAATTGATCTTAAAGTTTTCATCATAGATGAGATCTCAATGGTAGGATCAAAATTATTTTCGTTTATAGACTACCGTCTTAAGCAAATTTTCATCAACCGTAAATCTGCATTTGGAGGAATTTCAGTGATCGTTTTCGGCGATCTTAGACAACTACGTCCGATAGGAGATAGATGGATATTTCAATCCACTTCCGAGTCGCTTAACCCTTGTAGTGCCTTATTTGGGTCTTCTCTTTGGGGATGCTTTAAGTTTTTTGAATATAAAGAGATAATGCGGCAGCGAAATGATCAAGCTTTCGCAATAGCTCTCAACAACATGGCATCTGGTCAAATGCCGACAGAGGACGTAGATTTATTTAAAAACAAGATTTGTTGAATTGACCAAGTTGACCAAGATGATGTCATTCATCTTTTTGAAACCAACGCCGAAGTTAATAGTTTCAATACAACAAAGCTTAACTCAATTACAACTGACCAACATATTTCCAACGCTAGAGATTTTGTAAAAGCCGCACATTTAAATGACTCCGCCAAGAGTCGAATTCTTGAGTCTGTTCAGGATTTTAAAACTTCAAAAACGCAGGGATAGCCCTATTCTCTCATTTTGAAAACTACAGCAAAGTATATGGTGACGGTTAATGTTGACACTGCTGATGGATTAGTTAACGGAGCAACAGGAACTTTAATGGAAGTAGGATTCAGATCAGCCACACCATTAATTTTGTGGATAAAATTTTTACAAGAAAGTGTAGAAGTTAATGCTCGAGCTAAGTGCTCACATCGTCAAGAAACTTCTTGGACACTAGTTCAGAAGACTATTAAAAGTTTTCAATACCATTTCAACGAGCAAATAACTATTGACTGCGAACCATTTCCTGTAGTACCTGCAGAAACTATTACTATTTATAAGAGTCAGGGTGCAACATATAACAAGTTGTCCACACTTGTAGCAAAATGCGCCGAGAAGCATTATATGTGGCATGTAGTAGAGCAACCAATGCGTCTGGTTTGTACATAATCGGTGAATTTTATTCACCAAAACCTGATGCAGGCTCGGCTGTAAATCAGGAACTTCAAACTTTACGCTCCGAAAAATTTCTTAAGACTCATTTCGATATTATACTTAACTCTTCTGAATTTAATTTAATTTTCCATAATACGGAAAGTCTGCATTGCCTTTTTAGTGATATTTCGTCCGATCAACTAATGTTACAATCTTCTATTCTATGTTTTGTTGAGGCTTCCACATACTCACACGAAACATATGAACTAAATGACTTTTCAACAGTCGTGCGACTAGATTGCACACCTAATCCAAGAAATCGACCAAAAAGAGGAATTATTATTTTTATTAAAAATGAATTACACCAACATGTAAGTCTTTGTTCGACAGGTCAGAATTTTTCGCGGTCACATGTTTTTGAGTACGCTTTGTTTAAATACAAGTCCTTGGGCGTCCTAGTAGTATACAAAAGTCCGTCTTATCCTTTGCGCAAATTTGAAACAGAATTTGAGAATTTATTCAATCAATTCACTTTTTTAAATAGCATTAACTTAGTTTTGGGGGACTTTAACTCATGACTGCGAGCTCATTCAGGTAGTAGCAGTAGGATTTATAACTTTTTACGCTCAATATATTATAATTCACTTCTCGATTTAAATTTACCAACCACCAAGTCCGATACCCATATTGACTGGGCATTTTAAAATATTTCTAATGGGATGGTCAGCGCGCCATCATAGCGGGATTTCGGTAAACCTTGAGAGCTTATTGATTGAAGAGTAATTGTTTTTGTTTGTGTTAATATTTATGTTTGATATTTTATTTATTCATATATATTTATATTATTTATTTACATATTTTTATTATTTAAAAGTTTTTATTTGTTATTTATTTATTTTGTTTTAAGCATTACGTATTTATTTATTTGGATTTCTTCACATATGTATATATTTGTTGCAAAAAATCAGGAAGTTAGGTTAGTTTTATATATTATTATGTTATACATAATTCAAGATAAGTTTTGAAGTTTCAAATTTAAAAAAAAATATTGTAATCTACATCTGTATTGGTATCGAGTATGCCGCAGTCGGTTGCGTCCGACTGCAACGTTTCCACTTGTTTTCTTTGGGAATGACCGAGACTTAAAGATATTTGTAGGCAAAAAATTTAAACACAGTTGTCGACCCTGCAATAATTATTAAATTAGAAAAAGCACGTGATAAAATCGCTCTCATGCGGTCAGCGCGAGAGTATCGTCGGACGGCAAAGCAACTACTAAACTTGCAGTTGTTGGAATTTGACACGTGCACGCCTTTCTACATCAACGAACAGCTGACAAGAGAGAACCACGCTGTGTTTAAAGAGGCTATGCGGATGAAGCGACAGAAAGTTTTGACTGCAGTTGTCTGCCGACGCTCATGCGCTTATGTAAAAAGAAGTGAGAGGGCAGAGCCAATGTGTGTGGAGAGCTTTCAAAAGCTCGTACAACTTCAACCAGAAAGCTCTACAATTTCGGCTAATGCTTCGCCTGAATGAGCGTCAATTTGATTCTGTTTTCTCGTATCAACTCTTATTTATATTTGTATTTTACATTTATTATTGTTGTTATTATTGTAAATACATATTTAGTGTTAAGTATTGTAAAATATTCTGATGTGCCTCAGTTGGATTCTAAATTCCAAATATTAAGATGTCCATAACTCTGATTAACTCCAAAGCGAGCAGCCATGCCATGGTTAGAGTTTTAAGGCGCGTTTACAATGTCAGCTTGAGATTGGAAAATGTTTTGTTTCTGTCTGACACACATATTTTTCACATAAGTTTGTCTCACTCACTCTCAATCTGAAACCGCTTTCGCTTGCATCTCAGCAATAAGTATAGAGTATTCTAGAGCAATCACTTCGTGCTTCGTGCATTCGGTCGGCTTTTGCTGTACATTCAGTGTTGCCATATTAGCTTATTTTAAGCTAGATTTAGCTTAATTTAAAATCAAATAGTTTGGAAAATACTTGAAATGCTTATAACTTGAAATCTGGCTAATTTCAAATTTCATATAGCTTATTTCGGCTTAAAAAAATTTAGAACTTAACAAGTTTTGTTTTTTGATTGTATTGTAATTTTTTGTAATTTTTTTCGATTAATCGGACAAAAGTCATATTGTGCGTATTTTGGTAATTTTTCGTTAACTAGTTTTGGTCACAGTGAAATTTTGCTCATGTTTACACATAGTATTAGAAAAAATACCGAAAGTGACTTACAAGCAAAATTTCCGCGCTTGTTGGTTAAATTTTAATGAATTTAAGGAGTGGCTACGTAAAGTGCCAACTGACTCCACAAAGGCGTACTGCTGCTTTTGTAAGGCATCGATTGGGGCCAAGTTGTGCGAAGTACGGCAGCATGTTGAAACAAAAAAACATATTGCGTTTATTGCAAGCGTGGCACAAACTAACAAAATAACTTTAGTTAAAAAGTCCACAAAAACAGAAGACCAGGAGGCTGCACTTTGTTTGTACATTGCTGAACACTCGGCCATAGCAACAATCGACCATTTATCCTGTGTGTCGAACTGTTTAAAGCGTGGTGACATTAAGTTGAAGAGGACAAAATGCACGCAAATGATAAACAATGTATTGGGAGTCCACTTTAATGACGATTTGCGGATGGGCATAGGAACGTCCAAATTTAGCTTGTTGTTGGATGAGTCCACTGCTATAAGTGTGACAAAGTTGCTGGGTAAGAATTAAATAAGTTATGAACATTTGAGTACGTTTATATGGGCCGTTATTACATATACAATATGTTTGTGTCTTTTTTAATCTTTAGTCGTCGTTATAACTTACTACAGCTTAAATAAACAAAGTATGGTAACGACATTTTTAAATTTAATTCCTATTAATTCCGGCGACACTATTACAATTTAAATCTAGACATATTAAAATTGATAGGAATTTGCACCGATAATGCTAGTGTAATGACTGGCGGTAGACAAAGCGTTTACACAGAGTTGAGGAAGAGTGTGCCCTCTTTAATATTCATAAAATGCGTGTGCCACTCTATTCAATTGGCTGTTAGCCAATCCACAAAGAAAAATTTTCCAGATCAATTGGAATATATAGTTGCCGACACCTACTCTTGGTTTGCTGAAAGCTCTTACAGACAAATGATGTATAAAAAAGTTTATGAGTGTTTAAATAATGGGAAGGTATATATGATTGTATTTTGTTTCATTGTCAATTGTCGTGTTCGTCCAAAAATGTGTTTATATGTATGTATGAATGTTTAGTTTCCATGCTCGTCTCAATTTTTTGTAAGTAGACTAACAGGTTTGTATTTTTTACTTTTATGTATTTTCATATATGTATTTATTTTGAATTTCTTTTTTACTTATTTAGACACCCTTAAAAATTCCTAAGGTCTGCGACACAAGATGGCTTTCCATCGAAAGTGCCGTATCGCGAATCAAGGATCAGTGGGAGGAATTAAAGTTGCACTTTGCCTTGGCCTCTACAAATGAAAGTTATCACGATGCAAAAATATTGAATATGCTTTATGAGGATGACAAAAATAGGTTTTATTTAATATTTTTAAAGCCAATTTTAAAAAATATTCAAAATCTGAAAAATTTGTTCCAAAGCGAGAAGGTCGATTCGTCGAAACTTCTTAAAATTATAACGGCAATCAATGCGCCAAGAAATATCATAATTTTTCCAGAAGCGAATATTGATATTTTGAAGGATGATTTGGAAGATTGCGTAGTTAGCGACTCATATATTTTAATGAAAAATATTAAATCAGAGAAACTTCATTAAGGCGTTAATTATTCAACTAAGGGAGACGTATACTTCAATTGGATTTTAATAGAATGATGTATATTAATCTGCAGCGTAATTTCAGACTTCCTGATAATATTGAAGTTTTAAAAAAAATTGATATTTTTGCTGTTGGCAATATGCTACATGCGAACAAAACACCCGAACAAATTATTTCTTTATTAGAACATTTTAAATATGAAAATATTGATGACATTGTATCCCAATTTGGAAAAATTCACCTAATCAATTGGGGAAAATAGGAACACAATATAGAGCTTAGGTCAGAAGTTTTAATATACAAGGATGCTGGCCAAAACAAAATTTGTGAGCGACGCACATACGCTACGGACGATTTTTTTGCGATTTAACCTAAAAAAATGCATTACTCTTTCGCTGTCACTCTCGCTCTCCTTTGGTCTCATTTTTCGTAAGGCAACGAGAGAGCGGAGTGAGACTACCTTATTAAGTATGCCTTGTTCGCAACGAGACTGAATCGTAAGGCAACAGAAAAAGAGGGCGAGCAAAAGAGTGGGATTACCTTATTAAGTATGCCTTGCCGCCATGCAAATGTACAGCAAAAGCCGACCGAATGCACGAAGCACGAAGTGATTGCTCTAGAATACTCTATACTTATTGCTGAGATGCAAGCGAAAGCGGTTTCAGATTGAGAGTGAGTGAGACAAACTTATGTGAAAAATATGTGTGTCAGACAGAAACAAAACATTTTCCAATCTCAAGCTGACATTGTAAACGCGCCTTCAAGCTCAAGCTAAGCTAAGCTTGCACCCACAACCAAACTAATGCGTAAGAGTAACACTGACCAATCCCATTCCCCGTTAGATAAGTTATACATTTAAACTAGATAAGTAACTCTTCACACTTATGTTAACCTTACCTAGCCATAAGAACACATGTAATAATATGCTATATATACGGACGCTGAGTCCAGAATAAATCACTCAAAGCCTAGCTCTTCGCCTTTCATTATATGGCGATCCTGCCAGCTATTGCCAATTACAAAAACGACAAAGCTGAAAAAAAAGTATGAGCGATGATAGCAAAAAAAAAAAAAAGCAATAAAAAGATGCCCACAGGCTGGACCTAAGCCAATCTCCATCGAGGAGTACAAAAGGCGCCAACCCCAAATAATATCCGCTCGTGCCAAAAGGGAACAAGAAGAGGCACAGCTAACAAGCATCCCGGTGGTTCAAAAACCAAAGAGAAGAGGAGGACAACTCGCCATTGTTGACGGCAAAGGGCAGCGCTTAAAGCGCAAGTAAACGCCGACCCTCCTCCACCCTGGAACATATCGAGCGCAATCTGGTTAAGTATCAAAAGCAAAAGCGCAGCCAACAGCCAGAATCAGCCGAGATGGCCAGCAGCACAGCTCAACCGAAACAATAAATTAATAAATAAGAGTGCACGCCAAATACACCTTAGTGGTAATAGGCGTGCACCGCCACCACTTTGAAAAAAAAAACATACTTTTTAAGTATAATAAACAATTATACTAACACAAAAAAAAAAAACATTTTTTGAATTAACACAAACATTTCTGTCAGTGTATAAAAGCTTATAACACGTGCACTTTAATACACTATCAATCAGTGGGTATTTATAAAAATAGACATACATGGATAATAATATGTATAAACGAACTAAAAATTAGAAAAGAAGATTTTTCAAATCATACAAATGCATTAATAAGTCAAAGTTTTTTTTTTTAATTTCAATTATATTAAAAAGTTGTTACACTTAAATCAAAACAACTGAGAATAAGAAACAACAAGTGGAAACGTTGCTGTCGGACGCAACCGACTGCGGTATACTCGTTACCAGTATTAAAACCGGTAAAAAGAGGCCTGATTGCAAAGGGGTACGGATGCGGCAGGGGTGTACGCTGCCTTAAAGATTCTCCGATGCAGATGGGGATGCCACCAGCTATCTTCATACCAAATTCGGTGTCTCTAGCTCAAAGTTGCTCAAAGGTGGGAAAGGGGGGTGGAATGGGTGGGCGTGGCTCCAAAACTTTGATGCAGATTTTTGGGGGTCGTTGCCAGCTATCTTCCTACAAAATTTTGTGGCTCTAGCTCCACACCTCTGGAAGATACACGCATTCCCGTTTTTGACGAAGCGTTGGGGCGGATGGGGGCGGCTAGGGCAGTATTGGTTGGCGTGGCATCCAAACTTTTGATGCAGTTTCTGGGGGGTCATTATTACCTATCTTGGCACCAAATTTGGTGGCTATAGCTCAAAATCGGTGGAAGATATAGGCTTTTCTGATTTCAAAATGCGGGGGGCTGGAGGCGGAATGGGTGGGCGTGTCTCCAAAATTTTTTGGGGTTGCTAGTAGCTATCTTCTCACCAAATTTGGTAGTTCTAGCTGTAAGGATGTGCGAAATATGTGGATTTATCGGTTTTGAGTTATCGAATTTATCGATTTGCCAGCCCCCCAGTTATTGTAGAACCCCCATCTTGACACTTTAATTTTTATCCCATAGATAAAGAGAATTGGAAAGTTTCAAGTCTCTAGCTTGAAGGGTGTGGAAAAAAGGTACGAACATACAGACGTACAGGCGGACGGACACCATGACGGACATTGCTCAAAACCAATATGCTCCTTACTTTCAGTAACGAGTATAAAAACAAAATTCTTTGATGATATTAAATAATTAGCAGATAAGATCAATATAATCGCTAGCAAATACAATTTCGAATACACATTACCCGCAGAGTTTGAAAAAGAAGCCACATTTACACCAATGACATAAAATGAAGAAAACAAGACAGAACGAAACACACTTCCGAAAGAAGAAGACAACATGGGACAAACAAATATTGAATTTATAAACTCAGCTTCAAAACTAGTCCAAGAGTTTGACGGTAGGAGCGAAAACTTGCAAAGCTTCATCGACTCACTAGAACTATTAGATGACATAAAAGGAACACACGAAACAATAGCTATTAAAATAATTAAAACAAAAATAAATGGTGACGCTAGGCTATTTGTAACTAACGAAAACAAAACCAGTAGTTTAATCAAAACTTTACATTACAATATAAAACGTGAGACAGTAGCAGTTATTGAAGCAAAATTAATGAATCTAAAACAAAACGAAAAATCAGCCAGTGCCATTAACCAACTAACGTCTATGACCTAGCCATAATAACACATGTAATAATATGCTATAAATACCAACAAGTATCAAGCACTTAAGAGCTTCATACTTGTTGGTGAGAGAGGTGTCGCCACGATTTCATATTCCAACTGGCAGTCAGAATTTGGCCTCATGACGATTCTATAAGTGCTTTATACTTTTTGACCGCTACAGTAAAAGTTATGCATTACGCTTGCCAACTTTTGTGTGCACAGTTGTAAAGCTTAGTACGCAGGAACTAGAAATATTTCTAGCTGTGTCAAACTCCATATAAAAAAAACGCTAGAAATAATTTCTGGACATAATTTCTAGAGATATTTCTAATGAGTGTATGCAGCAGCTAGAAATGTATACTCAAAAAATGTTGAGAGTTGCCACATCGATTACATTGAATTGGATCGTGTGGATTGCATTGAACAGCTAAATTTCTGCTAGAAAAAATGAGCAGCACATTTCTAGGCGTCAATTGTCAAATGGAGGAAGTTTTTAGTGGCAAAAATGATAACAGTCGTGTAAAACAATTTTTAAACGACGATAAGATAAAATTAATCAACGCAGTGAGGGAAAACAATAGCATTTGGGACCTTACACACGCAAAGCATATGGATGCAAATTTTGTTTAAAAAAATCCAATTAAAATGCAGGCAATTAAATGTAAACACAAGTGTGCCCGTATTACTCTTTCACCTTTTCGTTTTGCGATTTTTTTGCGCTTTAGGATTTTTCCGGTATTTTTAAGGGGCACACAGGGTCTTAGCATACACACTAGAAATAATGTGTAAATTTCTATCAGAAATAATTCTAGTTCCTGCGTACTAAGCTTAAGCAGGAAACATTTACCGCTACTTTTTTCTATGACTTCGAAACGACGCGAAATTTCGTGAAGTAAATTCGAAAATCTTGTCTTTGTGTTAGTGCGTTGCGTCGAATGACTTAGAAGAAGATCATTAATAGTATGTATGCGTACATTTGTGTTCTTCGTTGGCGCGTTTTATTTATTGTTCAGCATCAAGTGTGAAAAGGTTAACAGTGCCGGCAAAAACAAAACAAAGTGGTCCAATAAAATTAAGTATTGTTATTAAAAACTATATTAATTAAAACTAACATTAACATTATAATATTATAAATATTTAAAATATACACATACACATATACTAGCATACAGACACACTTATTTTGTGTACATAAGTTAACACATAACGGGTCAACACCCTTAATATTGTGCAGCGTCGAGTTAACACATAACGGGTCAACGCTCCAAGACATCGTGCAACGTCAGCCGAATATCGCTCTCACGGAAACCGAAAGTTCTTGGAACTGACGCTGGGGGCACATCATGGGAAACGCTAGGTCTGCAGTTATCATGACAGGGCTAGCGTATTTATAAGATCAATTTGAATTCATGAATAAACGAAGCCACAAGTGGCCACTCTGATAAAATACAAAAAGACTCCTTTAAGAAAGACTCATCTTTTTAATAATTTATACAATTAAAATAATGTTTAAGATTATGATGAAAAAATGGATTTCAAATCAGATATTGATAATTTTAATTAATATTAAGTGTTCAAAAGGATTAAAAATATTGTTTTTTGAAATGGACTCTAAATGTTTATTAATTTACATAATACAATTTCAGCCCTGCGTGCATATAATACGCGCATTACAACCTTCCACAAATTATATTGAGTCGTATAACATGTGCATTACAACTCCATATACTTTTTTTTTCGAAGTATGTATATTGAGTCGTACAACACGCACAATACAACTCAATATACTATTCCGAAAATGTATACTGAGTAGTATAAAATGTGCATTACAACCCAATATACTTTTCCGAAATTGTAATGCAGCCTGTGGGCGGTCTGTCCACATAAAAAGTAAATGCAGTTGTAATCGGTAGCCGAGCGCCATTCGAAAACCCTTCGGCTGCTGATTACAACCTGAACCACAAGTGGTATAGGTTTAGGCACACCGCCTACAAAGCGGCCATCGTTGTGTCAAAGTAATCCAGGTTGTAATCGATGTTTTCTCCGGGCCGCCTGCTGTGTGTGTGTATGCAAAGTACTTGGGCTGCTTTTGATCCAGTTTGTGTTTAGCTGTTGTTCTCGTATACTTTAAAATAATGATGAAATTGAACTAAACTATTCAATTCGCATAGCAAATTGACAAGAATCTTACTATGGCAATTGAAGAAATAGTTGGATTATGATTTAAATACTTACGACAAGTGGAAACGCTATAGAACGGAAAGTTGTAATATAATTTTTAAAGCAGCCCGACGTAGAGTTAATATTTTGATATCAAATGCCAAGAGAAACTATTACGGTAATAAATTCAAAAGTGCAATAAAAATAAGACAAACTTGGAAGACTTTAAATACCTTAGGGATAGGCAAAACTTAATCTGTGATGAATGATGACCTTGATGTTAACGCTTTAAATCAACAATTTTTAACTTAAATATTCCTGTTAGCTCGTGCAATCCGTATATAAGTTCTGTCCCTTCTAAGAATTTTAATATGTTTGAATTTACTTGTGTGAGTGAATGTGAAGTCTTAGAAGCCATGCTCAAAATTAAATCCAACGCCATCGGGCTCGACGAAATCGACCCAAAATTCATCATATTATTGCTACCCACAATTATTCAGCATATTACACATGTCATCAATACTGCAAAAACCTCTTTGACCTTCCCAAATCAGTGGAAAGAAGCAAAAATAGTACCAATACCAAAGTTGAATAATGAGTATAGACCAATCTCTATACTGCCATATTTTTACAAAACATTCGAAAATATAATGGCGAAAAAAACAACAACTTTTCTAGAAACACATAAACTTTTAAATAATAAGCAGTCTGGATTCAGAAAAGGTAGAAGCTGCACGACAGCAATTATTAAAATAGTTGAGGACATTATAACAAAAATGGAAAATAGTGAAGTAACCTTTTTAACGCTACTTGACTTTAGTAAGGCTTTTGACACGGTTAACCATGAGATCCTCATAACCAAGTAAGTAAAATTATATAATTTTTCCTTTACTGCAAGTAAATTGATGTCCTCTTACTTGACTAATAGAAAACAAGCAGTAATTGCAAATAAGTCGAGATCTAATGTTCTAGTCAATTCACGTGGTGTTCCTCAGGGATCAGTACTAGGCCCGCTTTTGTTTACAATGTATGTTGATGATCTGCCTAATGTCCTATCTATGTGTGATGTCCATATGTATGCTGATGATGTGCAAATGTATGTAAGTCGTCCTCTTAGTCAAATAAATGAATGTATTATATAAAGCAATTATGATCTGTCCTGTGTGTCCAAGTGGGCAAGTAACAATGGTTTATGTCTTAATCCGTCTAAGTCTAAATGTATAGTTATCTATAAAAAGTTCCTGAACACGGACAATTTAAGCAAACTTGAAATTGACGATGCAGAAATCAGCTATGTATATAAGGCAGATAACTAAGGCATTACAATTAACAATACTCCCTCCTGGAGAGACCATACAAACAAAGCTGTAGGAAAGACATTATTATTATTATTATTACTAGGGCCTTGTTGCACTGCGACCAGATGTTAGGTCTTTTGTGCCGGCCTGTAGGAATTTGGGTAGAGCCTCTATACCAAGGCTTCTAATAAAAGAGAGCACTTTGGTAGGGTCTATATGTTCCCATATCCTGTAGGGGGGGATGAGTTCACCTCCTAGTTGTACAAGTCGACGTCTGCTTAGCGAGGGGCATTCACATAGAACATGTTCTGATGTTTCAGGCTCCATCTCACAGAATCTGCATGTGTCGATTTCTGAAAGTTTTAATTTCTTAAGGTGATACCTTAGGTTGCAATGACCCGTTAGGTAGCCTGTTAGAATACGTATTTCGTTCTTTTTTAGATTGATGATGCGTTTTGATCGCGTCATCTGGGGGACGAGAAATTGTTTGGCTTGTCTCAGCCCTGCACTGTCGGTCCAGTGGCGACTTATTTCCTTTTCCTCCCATTTCCTGACCAGTTCTCTTTTGTGTCCTTTCGAGAGTCCACAGAACGGTTCAGGGCCGATTAGTGGTGACATCGCCCCGCGTTTTGCTAGGGAGTCTGCTACCTCGTTTCCTATATGGCCTTCATGCCCCGGCACCCAGCCCATCGTTAAGATGTTTTTTGAGGCAAGGGCGTTCAGCTGCTGGAAACAGTTCTCTACAAGTCTGGAGGAGATCGTAAAGGATCTTAGCGCTATGAGCGCCGCCTGACTGTCAGAGAAGATGTAAATCCGTGCACCTTGCATTTTCCTGCGAAGGCATTCACGAGCACAGATTTCTATAGCGTATATCTCTGCTTGGAAAATGGTTGGAGACTTTCCCATGGCGTAGGAAAGACGTACGGTGTCCTACGCCAATTGTCTTTGGCACAACCATTTTTGCCAATCAATATTAGATTGACGGTTGCAAAAGCATTAATTATTCCAGTTTTAATGTACGGTATAGAAATTTTTTGTAAGTTTGACGCCGCCAGCCAGCAAAAGATGAAAGTAGCCTTTAATAGCATAGCTAGATTTGTGTTTTCACTAGGTCGTACAGATCACGTTACTAGTTTTGCTAATAAAATATTTGACTTAGACATAAATAACTGGACGAATTATAAAATGTTGATACAGCTTCACAAAATTATTTGTACTAAGACTCCTGATTACCTTTTTGAGAAGTTGCGTTTCAATTTGTCGCAGAGCACCAATAATATTGCTTGCTTTAGAACCAAACTTTCTTGTTCTAATACACACTTCTTTATCTGGGCTGTCCGACTTTGGAATCAGTTACCACCTAACTTGAAAACTATTAGGAGCGCACCATTGTTTAACAATAAATTGAAGAGTTATTTAAAAAATCAAAATATCACTAACTAAACTTTAATAGGCATGTATTACCAATATTTTAAATTTATTTATAAGAATAAATGTTTTAAATGTTTTAAACTATTTGCTTTTTAATGTGATTTGTTAAGTATTTTAAGTTCTAATTAAAATTATATAGTTTCTTAATTTAAGTTTAACTGTTTCTTGTAACATCCGATAGTGACTAGTGCATCAATTTAAAAGTGAAAAACTTGTAGCACTAGGAATATTTAAATAATATTAAATTAAATTAAATTAAAACGGTTGATTTCTTAAGAAGCAGGATGGTTAAGTTGGATATCCAACGGTAGAGTATTAAAGTGCTCAACTTATTTGCATAACTTCAAAAAAACAGCAAAAAGGAACAGTTGAAGAATGGTTTAGTTAGGAGTAGAATGTTTTGATGACTAAATAAAAACGTTAAGATGTTGGTTGCTCCAAAATTCCTAAGAAAACATCCTGGCCGCAGTCCTAAAGGTCGCACACGCTTATATTGCTAACTGTTTGGTTTGCTCTTGCGGCAAAGTTCAATCAATTTGTTAGTCTAAAAGAGAGCTTACTGTTCTTTAGAGTCTTTTAGGCTACTAGTAAAGTAACGCACAACAAACAACACACTTTTAACTATTTTTTTTTTTTGACATTTCATTTTATTTTTGTGTTTGTTCTGATTTGTGCCTGTTTGTTTGACGTCTAACTATTTGATGTTCTCTATTGCATGTTAATGTGGATTTTTTCATAGCACCAACAACGACAATCAAGCAAAAATGGATACTAAACTGGATGCTCACAGTCCGGTTAAGGGTCAGGATCAGAGTCAGAGGCCGGGTCAGGGTCAGGGTGCGGGTCAGGGTCCGGGTCACAACCCGTCCCCGTCCTCTTCCCAAACCCAGTCTCAAACTCCGATTCGGAGCCAGGGCCATTTCCGGCATCGCTTCCGGATATGTTTAAGCATGTTTTGAAATGCTGAATGAAGATGAGGAACCAGTCGAACTCTTTGCTAATCTGCTGGAGGATAAGTTACGATGCCAATATTCCCGTTCACTCACTATCACCCCGGATCGATTAGTCAGTTCCGTTCTCTGCCTTTCGCCCTCCGCCCCCTTCTTTATCTAAGATGCCAACTTCGTTTGCATTTAGTGCACTTGACTCAACTGATGATGATCTTCCTTTCTTCACTCTTAGGTCATACGTAGGGACAGCAATCCAATGTACGCCAAACGTCAGGGTTGCGGTGGCAGACTTCACAGCCACATCAACCATAGTAGTCCACGTGGCGGACATACCTTCCATTCCCATCAATCCCGTAACCAGCATGCCCAACGACATCCTGAACAAAACCCACGGCAACATCAACACCAAAGCCAAGCCCAAAGCCAACAAAATCTTCAAGTTCATTGTTATCAGCAACATCAGCATTACCTAGGTCCAACTCGCAGCCGAAGGAGCAGCAGCGCGGATATGACAACTGCCATGAACGAGACCCGGGCCGAGGAGGAAACCTCGTTCATTATGACGAACCGAGGTAGGCGTGGTGGAGCTGTGATTCGTGGTCGTCGCTATAGTACGAGCAATGCGACCATTAATCGTATCGGTCTTGTATCTAATGGCAGTACCAGTAGCAGCGGAGATCTGTGTCTGGAGATGGAGTCGGTGCCGTTGCCAAGCTCCTCACGAAATCAGCAACAACAACAGCAAACACAACAACAACAACACCACAACCAGCAACAGTTACAACAACATCATCAGGAACAGCAACAGCATCTGCATCGATCGTTGAATGATGGACAACAGCAACAGACGGCCCCACCTTATGAGCCGAATGCAGCCAATAGTACAACAAAACAACAACAGTATATGCAGCAGCAACAGGATAACGATTTGGAGCTACATCATGAAAGATTGCAGCAGTTGCGTATCGCTCCAGATGGAGAGGACAACTTCGGTGGTGTTGGCATTCGACGTGGTAGTGGTGGTGTTGGTGGAGGTAGTAACAATGTCATAAATCGCATGATGCCCGATGGTGCCAGGGAGCGGCAGCCACTTCAACAGCCCTCGATCATCCTTGAGCGAGTCTTTGATTTTGGTAAGTCCAAAACTGCATTTTCCGCCTGTCGAGGTCCTATGGTCCTATTGATAGCTGTTGATAAGATCAAAGCACAATATGAAAGGAGGGAAACCCTAGAAAAGGGAGCAAAATTTGGAGTAGATGATAAGGGGTAGAAACATATTGGGATAGGGAGTCAAAGATACTGACTGAGAAGAGGGGAAAGACAGAAAAAAGTAGAGAAATGAGAGGGAGATGGAGAGAGAGAGAGAGAGAGAGGGAGAGAGAGAGAAAGGGAGAAACAAACCCAGAAAATAACAGACAGAGAGAAGGGGAAACAAAAGAAATGCGAAAAGGAATTAGAAAGAGAGACAGGGAGTTAGGTAAAAAAAGTGTAAGAAAGATAAATATTAACAGATAGTATATGATACGATTAAAATATAACTCAAACGGATTTAGCGTCAAACTGAACAGACAGTTAGTGTACGAGAATGCAGGTGCGTTCTAGCAGGGAGCGATGCCACATCCGGATTTCAATTAAAATACATAAATACACACACACAAACACACACACACTGGGCCCAAAGCTCAAGTTAATTATTAACTTAAAAAACATGAACCAAAAAAAAAATTGAAAATCCGCTAAGAAGCATGCTAAAATGGTTGGCAAAAGTCCAAATACGAACTGAATCAAAGAATTTTACCATTTTACTATTGGGTCCTAAAAAACACTTTTGGACTCAAACAACAATTAACCAAATCGGATTACTAAAATTAAATTGCAACAATACTGTTACATTATTAATCATAGAATAAACCTTGCAAAACCTGCAAAACCTTGACAGAGACAGAGACTGAGGCTGAGCACTGTTCTCCTTCTGTTTATCAGTTAAAATTCAAATAAAATTGACAGACAGGCTATGAGCACAATTTCCACCAGCTGAAAGTGTGTTTTATTATCAGTCAATGTTTTAATTGATTGGTTGGTTGGTTAGGCTTTTAAGTTATGATCTTAAAGTACCTTTTTTTTTGAATACCAACTTATATTTTGCATTACATTTTCAACACAAATTTCAGATTTTTTCTTGCAAAAAGAAACTTTTGCTCTTTATAATTCTTGTTATTATTAAACAAAATTATTGGCACTTTGACAATCGGTACCGAAAATAAGGAGTATATTGGGCTTGTGCAATGTCCGTCATGGTGTCTGTCCGTCCGTCGCATATAGTGCTCAAGCGTCGCCATTTTAGTTTTTTGTTGTCATGTTCTGTCGTGCGTTGATTTCTTCTTTTTTTGTCGTTGAATACGTCTCACCGTTCGATAGTGAGGAAGCAATCTGAAAAAGTTGTTGTAATATGAAAGTTTCACAAAATTCTCAAAATTTTCCTCAAATTAAATTAATTTAAAGGCCAAGCCTTCAAACTTACAATAAAATTATATTTATATATGTATTGATTACATTTTCTATTAAAACAAGTGGAAACGTTGCAGTCGGACGCAACCGACTGCGGTATACTCGTTACCAGTATTAAAACCGGTAAAAACAGGCCTGAATTCAAAGGGGTACGGAAGCGGCAGGCGGTGTACGCTGCCTTAAAGATTCTCCGATGCAGATGGGGATGCCACCAGCTGTCTTTGTTGCAAATTTGGTGACTCTAGCTCAAAGTTTTTAAAAGGTGGAGAAAGGGGGGCTGGGGGCGGTATGGGTGGGCGTGGCATCAAAAGCTTTTTTGCAGTTTTTGGGGGTCATCAACACCTATCTTGGAGATATATGCTTTTTATACTCGATACCGAAGGTAAAGAGTATATTGGTTTTGTGCAATGTCCGTCATGGTGTCCGTCCGTCTGTCCGTCTGTCCGTCCGTATGTTCGCAACTTTTTCCACACCCTTCAAGCTAGAGACTTGAAACTTTCCAATTCTCTTTATCTATGGGATAAAAATTAAAGTGTCAAGATGGGGGTTCTACGATAACTGGGGGCTGGCAAATCGATAAATTCGATAACTCAAAACCGATAAATCCACATATTTCGTACATCCTTACAGCTAGAACTACCAAATTAAGTAAGCAGATAGCTACTAGCAACCCCCAAAAAACTGCATCAAAAATTTTGGAGCCACGCCCCCCCATTCCGCCCCCAGCTCCACCGCAATTTGAAATCAGAAATGGTTATATCTGCCACAGTTGTTGAGCTATAGTCACAAAATTTAGTGCCAAGATAGGTGATGCTGACCCCCCAAAAACTGCATCAAAAGTTTGGATGCCACGCCCACTAATAATGCCCTAGCCGCCCCCATCCACCCCAACGCTTCGTCAAAAACGGGAATGCGTGTATCTTCCAGAGTTGAGGAGCTAGAGCCTCCAAATTTGGTAGGAAGATAGCTGGTAACGACTCCCAAAAATCGGCATCAAAGTTTTGGAGCCACGCCCGCCCAGGTCGCCCCCCTGTCCACACCTTTTACAAACTTTTAGCTAGAGTCACCAAATTTGGTATGAAGATAGCAATTGACATCCCACATAGATCTGCAGCAAAAATTTGGATGCCACGCCCACCCATACCGCCTCCAGCCCCCCTTTCCCAACAAACTTACAAACTTTGAGCTAAAGTCATCAAATTTGTAAGGAAGATAGCTTGTGGCATCCCCATCTGCATCGGAAAATTTTTTAGGCAGTGTACACCTCTGCCGCATCCGTACCCCTCAGCAGTCAGGCCTCTTTTTACCGGTTTTAATACTGGTATCGAGTATGCCGCAGTCGGTTGCGTCCGACTGCAACGTTTCCACTTGTTTGACTTAAAAATGCAGGGGGCTGGGGGTGGAATGGATGGGCGTGGCTCCAAAATTTTTGATGCAGTTTTTTGGGGGTTGCTAGTAACTATCTGCTCACCAAATTTGGTAGTTCTAGCTGTAAGGATGTGCGAAATATGCAGATTTATCGGTTTTGAGTTATCGAATACATCGATTTGCCAGCCACCCAGTTATCGTAGAACCCCCATCTTGACACTTTAATTAACTATCCCATAGATAAAGAGAATTGGGAAGTTTCATGTCTCTAGCTTGAAGGGTGTTTAAAAAAGTTGCGTTCATACAGATGGACAGACACCATGACGGACATTGCACCAAACAGTATAAACAGCATCAACAGAACCATATAACTCTCTTATCACTTATCGCTTTAATATATCATGTTCTGCGAAGCATAAGAGCAACTTAACGTAATTTCTAACTGTTGTTTTGCATAAGCTCTTATATTTGATTTCTAACACTGTCTATCGCTTGCCATGCTGCAGAAATGGAGCAGTACCGTTTAATCACATTCGTCGATAGCGCCACTTCGATCGTTTGTCTGCGTCGCGACAAAACAAAATTAATTATTGCACAGCCCAAATCGGGGTTGACTGTTCATATATTAATTAAAAACCCTTTGTAAACTATTTTAAGTTCGGCCACGATGGCAAAATAAACCAAGTTATATATATATGTATTTATATATTATATTATATTTATGCATATTTCGCAGCATTTATAAATTATTAAGTGACATTTCGGAAAATTCGATAGCTATTGAATAAGCTCAATAGCTCAACAACACATATACATATTATTCATCGCTATACTTATTATTATTATTATAAAAATATTTAAATATCTTAGAAATAGTTAAACAAACAAAGACATTTTTATCTGATAGCGGCAAATACTTAATTAGTGCGCCTTCTCACATTTAGCTCACTCGAAGCACACTTGGTCTGGAGCTACCCAGAGGATACTTGGTCCGTTATAAGAGATCGGAAGTATGTGTATATACTCCTCCATCCTCCACATAATTTTTATGTTTATAATTATTAAAGTTCCCTTGCATTTAAGAACTTAAAAAACCTTTAACCACCCAATTTAACCTTAGCCAGTCAGTTAGTTAGCGGCCGTGTTAGAGACACAGCATATAGGTCAAGCCGAGACCGTCGATTTTTTATGTGTTAAAATATTATTTACCAGTCGTTAACTGTATGTTACGTATTCTTGTATTCCTCTTTATTCTGATAATAACACATACTCATCCCATCTGAGTGCCCTGCAACTTCTTTCGTCATTATTGACAGATATGGATCATCTTATAGTGGTTGGTGATTTTAATCTGCCACATGTGGTATGGTCTGTGAATGACACATCTTCGGCGCCATTACCAGTCACTTCTGATGATTTTATCGACCTATCGCAAGCTATCGGGGTGCATAACTGTAGTGGCAGAAGGGTGGACTTGATATTTGTTTCGGACTCAGTTTGTTGTAACGATAGTAAAGTATCTCCTCTAGTGCTTCCGGAAGATACCTACTATCCAACCTTAGAAGTATCCTTTGAATCTCTTAGCCCTTATCAACCATCTAACAGTTCTTTGAAAACACGTTGCTGTCGTAAAACTAAGTTTACTAAATTAAATTATCTTCTTCAACAAACTAATTTGTTTCACCTTTATTCTTGCAGTGATATAGAAACTGTCAGTGCCATATTTTTTAAGACCTTGAAATCGCTTGTGGATATCTGTGTTCCCCTCACTTATTCTATAAGCGAAAATAAACCATCTTGGTTTACGAGGGAACTATCAAAATCAAAAAACAGGAAGACAAGAACTTATAAAAAATATTAAAAATCGGGAAAGACTATAGAATTATCTTCATATCTAATAGCAAAGTCTAATTTTATTTCTGTTAACACTTGTTATAATAATTATCTTAATCGTTGTAGACGAAACTTTTCACGTGACCCGAAACAGTTTTATAAATTTGTTAACTCAAAACGTAAATCTTCAAGTTTACTTCGATAATACGAAAGCAAGTTCTGATCAGGCAGTGGCCGATCTATTTGCTGATTATTTCAATCAGTATACTCATCGAATTAATATAGTTGTAGTAATTCCTATCATTATACCCATAACCCATAAAATGGGTAAATAAGGGTATAATGGTTTTGTGCAAAAGTATGTAACAGGCAGAAGGAAGCATCTCCGACCCAATAAAGTATATATATATTCTTGATCAGCATCAACAGCCGAGACGATATAGCCATGTCCGTCTGTCCGTCCGTCTGTCCGTCCGTCTGTCCGTCTGTATGAACGCGTGGATCTCAGAGACAACAAAAGCTAGAGACTTCAGATTTTGTATATAAGTTCTCCTATACCATGAGCAAAACAAGTTTGCATCAAATTATCGATAACTATACTGGTTTCCGATATACACATGGAATTGATAACATAAAAATATCGAATTTGGAATATGTAAAAATGAGGGTTGAAATAATGGGTAACGATAGAACTTTTCTGAAAATTTCGTCCAAATCGTTTAAGAAACACCGGAGATATCGAATTTAATCGATTGAAGTAAAGTCAGTATACCAAAGTCTTATATCAATTTATATTATTTATTGCAACTGGGTTCAGGGTATATTCTAGTCGGGCTCTCCCGACTAGAGCCTTCTTACTTGTTTTCAAGCTCAATTGTCAAATTGCATAAATGTCCCAGTTATATCTGAGTACACACTTCTAAGTGACCTTAACTTTATCAAGCCCGGCTACTTGCCTGGTCCTGATGGGGTGCCAGGTTGTATTCTTAGATTCTGTGCGGATTCATTTTGTAAACCCTTACATAAATTATTTAACTTGTCGGTTGACTCAACTGTGTTTCTATATATGGAAGGAATCTTTTATCATTCCACTCCATACAAATTCTTTTATGTCTGTTGAGCTAATGAGCTTTTTCAATAGCTATCGAAATTTCGAAATGTCACTAAACAAATCATAAATGCTGCGAGATTTGCATTACTGAGTTTCATATGTATATTTTAATTTGCCTTCGTGGCCGAACTTAAAATTATTAACAATTGTGTATTGCAACTAACCCCGATTTGGGCTGTGCAATAATTGGCGATTTTTTCGTTTGTCGCGAAACAGACAAACGACCGAAGTTGAGCTACCGACGAATTTGATAGAACTGAACTGGCTGCAGAACTGCAGCAGCGGCTTGCAATCAGCTGAAGGCCAAGGGCAAACAATAGACAATGTAATAAACGAAATATAAGAGCTTATGCAAAACAATAGTTGGACTTTACGTTAAGTTGCTCTTATGCTGCGCAGAGCATGATAGGTTTAAGCGATTAGAGATAAGAGTGTTATGGTTCTGTTGATGCTGGTTTTGGTTTAGTTGACTGCGTAACCAAACATTCTCCCCCGTTGGAAGACATGGGCTTTCAACAACATCCTCTTTCGGAAGCGCACATAATTTGCGCACAGCTCTCTTGATGATTCCTGTTGACGTCTTAAGAACAGCTACTCGAGAAACGCCGTCAGCGCCAGCAACAAGCTCAACCACACGAGCTAGTGGCCATTTAAGAGGTGGCAAGTTTTCATCCTTTACAAGGACGACATCATTAATGAGAACGCCCGGCTGGGACGTTCTCCATTTGGATCGCTGCTGAAGAAGCGTTAAATACTCCTCACGCCAACGTCTCCAGAAAATTTGCTGATAATATGTTATACGCTGCCAGCGATCTAGGCGGCTAACGTTCAGAGCGGTGACGTCAGGCTCAGGATATAAAGCGAGTGGTGCAGTGCCAAGGAAGTGCGCAGGAGTTAGCACATCCAGATCTGCAGGGTGCTCTGAAAGTGGAAAAAGAGGTCGAGAATTTATTATTGCGCCAATGTGGCAGACGAGTGTACGCAGATCATCCAGGGGCAACAGAGAGGGCCCGACCGATCGATAAAAATGGTATTTGGCTGTCTTAACCGCAGCCTCCCAAAGTCCACCGAAGTGTGGGGATCGAGGTGGAATGAATTCCCATTCGATGTCATCAGCGACACAAAACTCTCGGACAGAGTCTATGTGCTTCTCGCTGAGGAAGAGTCGCTTGAGCTCAGCTAAGTCGTTTTTGGCTCCCACGAAATTAGTGGCGTTGTCCGACCATATGCGAGCAGGTTTGCATCTGGTGAGCATGAACCGCTTAAGCGCATTGAGAAAGGCTGCTGTCGACAAGTCAGGAACCAGTTCGAGATGCACTGCCTTCGTTGCGAAGCAAATGAAGACTGAGATGTAGCATTTTACTGGTCCCTTGTTCCGAATCTCGCTCTTGTAGTAAAATGGTCCACAATAGTCCACTCCAGTCACAGCGAAAGGAATCGAGCCACTTACACGATCCCGGGGAAGATCCGCCATGATTGTCTCAGCCAGGACGGGTTTAGCTCGAAAGCACATGACGCATTTGCTTGTTACGCTGGAGACAGCCTTACGGCCACCAATAGGCCAATAGCGGAGCCGTATGTGAGCGAGCAGTGAACGAGGTCCAGCATGCAGCTGACGCCTATGAAAATGCATAATGATAGCGCGGGTGACAGGATGACGACTCGGAAGAATAATGGGATGCTGAGCATCGAAATCCAGACTCGAATGCTTTAGACGGCCACCAACCCGAAGGAGTCCAAACTCATCGAGGAATGGGTTAAGCGAGGCAATAGAGCTGGATGATTTGATCGCCCGTCCGCCTTGAAGAGCTCTATAATCATCACTCAGATCCGCCATCTGGATGCTCCGCAATAGTAAGTGGGTGCCTTTATGTATCCACTCTACTGTGAGGCTGGGATGTCTGATGCGATTTCGAAATTTGTAAATATATCCGAAAACACGACGCAGGCTTTGAAACGAATTTAAAAACTTGCATCCTATGCTGACATCAGAGCATCTAGAGACGCCAACTAGCGCCTTTTGTCGCAGCTCAGGAAGCGTCTGGGTGGGTAGACATGTTGTAGGCCATTCGCAATCTCCTTTGGTTAAAAAATCGGGACCATTCGACCATAACGATGACCTTATAAGTTCGCTTGGAAGTGCCCCTCTAGAAAGAATGTCTGCCGGATTGCATGCCGTCGGTACGTAGCGCCATTCCATTCCTGCTGTTAGCTCTTGGATTAACGATATTCTATTAGCCGTAAACGTTTGGAATCGAGAAGGCTCATCCCGTATCCAGGATAAGACAACTGCCGAATCTGACCAACAATAATATCTGCAATTAAACAAGTTCATGTGAGATATTTCCAGAATAAGCTGAGAGAGGAGTGCAGCAGCAGATAACTCCAGCTTTGGTACTGTGAGAGTTCGCAAGGGTGCCACTCGAGACTTAGAGCACAACAAATGAACTATGCGCTTTCCTTCGTTTATCGAAACGACGTAAATGCATCCACCGTACGCTTCAATGCTAGCATCGCTGAAACCATGCACTTCTATGACGCCCTTTGGAACGACTACCAGTCGAGGGAGTTTAATTTGGTCTGTATTACAAATGTCCGCACACAAACTAATCCAAGAACAGTGCAATTCAGCAGGAAGACTTTCATCCCAATCCAAATGCTCTCTCCAAAGGCGCTGCAAAAAGATCTTGGCCTTGGCTACCACGGGTCCGATAAGTCCAAGCGGGTCATAGAAACGAGCAATGGTAGACAGCACAGAACGTTTGCTAGGCTTGCCATGCGTTTTCATGGGAGAAAAGTTAAATAGAAGACAGTCAGAAGCTGGATCCCATGCAAGTCCGAGAGTCTTCGTGACATCCGTGCCATCATCAAACTTTAGAAAAATCTCCTTGTCCTCATCGGGAACCTGCTGAAGCACGCGAGGATCATTGGAGCACCACTTCCTAAGCTTGAAATTTCTTTTCCAGAGCAGCCTGACTGTCTGATCCATAAGGTCAACTACTTCCTCGACAGAGTCGCCTCCCGTGATGAGATCATCTACATAAAAATCGCTCAAGACCACTTTGGATCCAGCAGGAAACGATCTTTTTTCGTCAATAGCCAATTGCTGCATGGCCCAAACTGCCAGAAAGGAAGCTGGCTTCGTGCCGTAGGTGACGGTGTCCAGTTTGAAGACTTGAATTTCCTGATGCGGCGAATCACGCCACAGGATACATTGCAGATAAGAATCGGGTTCAGCCATCCTAACGCACCTATACATTTTGCAAATATCGCCTGTCAGTGCTATTGGGAAAGTCCTAAACTGCAACAGCGTACTGAACAGCTTGCGTTGTATAGTTGGGCCTGCCATGAGGATTTCATTCAGGGAATAACCAGACGAAGACACGGCCGAACCATCAAACACAACTCTGAGCTTAGTTGTGGAGCTATCTTCCTTAAGAACGCAATGATGTGGAAGATAATATTTGCAGTGACTAAGCATTTGCGACTCAACCAAAGACATGTGATTTAAATCCACATACTCCTTGATAAATGCTGCATATTGAGACTTTAGCTCAGGATGACGCTCCAATTTGCGCTCCAGATTGCAGAACCGACGATAAGCTTGCTGATACGAGTCTCCAATTAGATCCACAGCATGCTTGACCGGAAGGCGAACCGAATATTCACCAGTGCCTAAACGAGCAAAAGTTTGTTGAAAATGCGCCTCACAATCAAGTTCCTCCTTGGTAGATCCGTTGACTGCACGAGAACAGGATTCTACCTCCCAAAACCGACGAACGATCTCATCAAGCTTGTGATCAGGGCTGGAGCTTGGCATCGAAACAGAATGAGTCACCATTAATGAGGCAGGGCTTGTCGAAGACGTTCCACCTGTCACTATCCAGCCGAGTTGAGTTTTTTGTAGAATAGGCAAACCAGGAGCGATCTTAATTTGACCAACACACAACAATTCAAAAAATAGGCCTGCTCCAATTAGCAGATCTATTTGTTGCGGCTTAAAGAACTCTGGATCAGCCAAGCGAATATTTGAGGGTATATTCCAGAGGTCAGTACTAATATCGTAGCTCGGCTGATTTCCAGTTATAGACGGAGCTATCAAAACTGAGATGTCAGCAGAGTAATCAGATGCTCGTGATTGAAAGCTTATTTCTGCTGAATAGCCTTCTGAGGCAACACTAGACTCCCCTAATCCAGAAATCAACGTAGGCGACCGATGTTTGCGAAGCTGGAGGTGTTGAGCTAATCGAGACGTAATAATGTGCACCTGCGAACCAGAATCGAGAAGAGCACGGCACGGGACCAACACACCACTGTGACTCCTAACGTTAACAACAGCAGTTGCCAAGAGCACAATGTCGGGGCTGAGATTTTGGGCTACGAGTGATGCTGAAGGTTTTGCAGCAGGCAGATGCGGTGCAGAATTAAATTGAGAACCGTCAATCTGATTCTCAAAGTGCAGAAGCGTGTGATGCTTGGCCTTACAACGGTTGCAGGCAGTTGAGCTGCATTCCTTAAGCCTATGACCCTTGCGCAGGCAATTGATACAAAGGGAAAGCTTTTTTACCTCGCGTAGACGCAGTTGAGGAGACAGATTGCCAAAACGGGAACAGTTGTATATAACATGGCCAGAGGTCTCACAAAACACACAATCATTTGTGTTGGAGTTAGTAGCGACAAAGGCCTTTCTACTGGTGTTAGAGAATTTGCTACTTTTTCCCACCTTAGAGCTAGGCGTATACGTTGCCATAGCGTGTTCCACATTTTCCAACCTTTGGCATCGTCGATCCAGAAATGCCATGAACTGCTCACAGGTCGGGATAGTATCCATCGGTGCTGTCTCCTCCCAACTTGTCTGCGTTGCCTTATCCACCTTTTGCAGCAAGCTGTGCACAATAATGCAGCCTGCAATCTGTTCCACGCTACCCAGGCTTTGTAGAGCGCGGATGTTGGAATTCACCGTATCCGAAAGGGCTCGAAGTTTTACAGCTGACGACGACTCGATGCAATCCAAACCCAAAATCTCAGTGACATGTGCCTGAAAAATAAGACGCTTATTATTAAACCGCTTTTTAAGGAGCTCTAATGCCACTGCGTAGTTTGCGCTGCTGATTTCCAATGAAGAAACACTATCTAGGGCTGGTCCTTTCAGGCACGATCGCAAATGCTGAAACTTCTCCACATCTGACAGGCCTGAGTCCCCGTCAATGATTGACGAGAACATTGCTATAAAATCAGCAAACTTTGTGTATCCTCCGCTAAACTCTGGAAGCTTGAGTTCAGGCAATCGAATCCGGCTTTGAGACAATGTGTGATTGTCAACAGAAGCATCTTGCCTCATAGTAGAGCACAAAGGTGAAGATAACTTTCGCTTATTTATTTCGCGACGAAAGCTAGCTTCCACTAAGACAACAAGTTCATCAAAAGATTCGCGTAAATCACTCCCGATTTCGTCGTAGTCCAGTTCTTCCAATGCATTATGCATATTGTCGAATGCCTGCTGAGCATTTTCTAGAGCCTTAAGCCGAACAGCCAATTCTTCTTCACTGAGATGCACAATTTGCTCCGGAGCGACTATTTTGGCCAACCGTTTTACCTGCTCGTTAATAGCTTTGGCTTTGGCTTTATAAAATGCTGCACCAGGCGACGGCACTGCAGCAGTATCTGGCATTTTGAAATATTTGTTTATATGTAACGCACTTGCAAAATATAGTTTGAGAGCCACTGAATGACATACACTTGAGGGATGCAGTTGCGTTGTCTTTATTGTTCAGTAAATGCCAAAACACTATCACTTTATTGCATTCACTTATGCTTCAGTACATTACAGTTTAAAATGCACTGACGATCAAACAACGTAATGTCACTGGCAATGCAGCTGGTAATAATGTACCACCAAACTGCACAAGTCACAATGTCAATTCGAGGGCAAACACTTAAACACAAGCGAATGCAACAGAAACGGCCAACAATAACAATGCAGAAACGGCTGCTGCAACTGTACTAGCGAAAAGCGATAAGAGATCAATGCGCGGGAGCCAATGCAGGTCAAACACCTGAAGCAAAAGCGAGCGCGAAACGAAGCGAGATCAACGAAAACGATGTAAAAAACGCGGGCGCGCGCTTTTATCACTCTATAAATTAAATAGTTTTAAGTTGTTTAAACAATACAGAGTGTAATCACGTCGGGGTCACCAAATGTTGAGCTAATGAGCTTTTTCAATAGCTATCGAAATTTCGAAATGTCACTAAACAAATCATAAATGCTGCGAGATTTGCATTACTGAGTTTATTATTTTTATTATTATTGGAACGAGGATCATGCACTGCGACCACTAGGATCTATTGTGCCCTCTTACTGTTTTGTGAGTTACAGCTCCTCAAACAGCCCGATCGATCGCAGGAACGCGACGATGTGGCATGGTCTGAGAGCCCTCATTTTCTCTGTAGACAGAAAGAGGCTCCCCAGAAGAGAGAGCCTCAGTCGGCTGATGGCGGGACACTCCTCAAGCAGGTGCTCTGGAGTCTCATCCCCCTCCAGGCACAGTCTGCAAAGACTGTCTTCCCCTAACCTGAGATTATGCAGATGCTTGCGCAGTCTGCAGTGCCCGGTCAAGAAACCCGTGACTATACGAAGAGATCTTTTGCTCAGCTTCAGACAGTCCTCAGTTCTCTTCTTGTTGTAACTGCCTAGCAGTCGCTTGCTCTGTCTTGCCCCATGTGAAAACCGCCAAGCGTCCTCGCATGCGTTGAGCAGATCGATGCGACTGCTCTGACTGACAAACCCTGGTCCTAGCCCACAGAAAGGTTCAGGGCCCTGGAAAGGAGTGCTAGCTCCTCTCCTGGCCAAACTATCGGCGACCTCATTACCGGGAACACCCGCATGTCCCGGTACCCAATATATGGTGACTTTGTTTTTACTGCCCAACCTATTGAGCGCTTCAATACATTGCCAAACCAGTTTTGAGACGATTTTATACGCACTAAGTGCTTTAATCGCTGCCTGGCTGTCTGAGAAAATGGCAATGTCTCTATGAACGTATCCCCTCTCGAAGTTAAAGGTAGCACATCTTTCAATCGCGTGCACTTCCGCTTGGAAAATGCTGGCGAATTTGCCCAGGGGCTCATGATACTTGAGTCGGGGTCCGCAGACTCCAGCTCCAGCACCCTCATCCGTTAATGATCCGTCTGTGTACCATCTAATAGCATGTGGTTTCACATTATAGGTGGTCGACAGACTGGTCCATTCTGCTTTGTTGCTAAGCTCCGTTTTAAAGAGCTTCTCAAAACTAAATAGGCCCTTCTGCGCATCTTGCGGAAAGGCCAACAGCGTGCCAGTTGCACTAGTGACAGAGGTGATTGCGTTCGCTCCTGTCAATCTTATAATAGATCTGTGCGCACTGTGTTTGATGTAGACATGCAAAGGCGGAAGTCCTAGCAGTACGTCCAGTGCTGAGGACGGGCAGGTACGCATTGCGCCCGAGATGCACGTGCAGGCAAGTCTCTGGAGTTTGCCCAGCTGCCGTTTGGTGACATCCAGGTCAGCACGTCCCGCCCATACCACTGCGCCGTAGCTGACTATGGGCCTCACCATTGCTGTGTACATCCACAGAAGGATTTTTGGGGACACACCCCAGTTTTTCCCTGCGAGAGACCTACAACACATTAGGGCTATAGTAGCCTTGCGTACCGCATGCTCAATATGCTGTTTCCACAGTAGTCTCTTGTCCAAGATTACTCCCAGATACTTTATCTCCGTAGAGAGTGGAACTATCGTACCCCCAATGGATATGGGTCTTATGGACTTTAACTTGTAACGGTTGGTGAAGGCGACAATTGTGGTTTTTGCTGGATTAATATTCAGCCCCACGTCTTTGCACCAGTCCAAGCAAAGTTTAAGACCCAGAGTTATTCTATCACAAAGCGTGTTCTCGAAGTTGCCTTTACAGACAATGGTAATGTCATCAGCGTAGCCTTGGCATTCAAATCCATTATCTGTAAGTTTGACTAGTAGCTCGTCCACCACGAGACTCCAGAGGAGAGGTGATAGGACACCCCCTGTGGACAGCCTCTGGTGGTTTGGGCCCTGACCGTCAAATTGTTGACAGTGACTTCCGCTATTCTAGTGTCAAGGAGCTTGCCTAGCCAGAGAGTAAGTCCTGGCTCAACCCCTTTTCCCTGAAGCGCCCTAACCACAACATCATGTGCTGTGTTATCAAAAGCACCCTCTATGTCCATGAAAGCACAGAGAGCAACGTCTTTGGCCTTCACTGAGCATTGAAGACTGTTTACTAGGTCAAGGAGAGCCGATTCTGTCGACTTTCCTTCTCTATAGGCATGTTGATGATCATGCAGGGGACTGGACACTAGGTACGAGATCCTGATGTGATTTTCAACTATCTTTTCAAGGGTTTTTAGCAAGAAGGATGTCAGGCTGATCGGCCTGAAAGATTTGGGGTGAAAGGGGTCCTTTTTCCCCACTTTCGGGATAAAGATCACCCTGGCCGTCCTCCATGCCCTAGGTATGTAGCCCATAGCTAGGCTACCCCGGAAAATACGAATGAGGAACACCATAAGCTGTTCCATCCCTTTCTGTAGATGGACGGGGAGGATACCGTCCGTACCTGGGGCCTTGTAGGGACTAAGCGTACCAATGGCCCATCTTATTCTTTGCTCTGTTACTATGGCTGCAGCCAGGCTCCAGTCCGGTCTCCTGATGGGAACCGTTTCGTAACAGCTGTCGGTGTTGGTGATGGTTTTACAAAGTGGAAAGTGAGTTTGTAGGAGAAGTTCTGCCTTTTCCACCTCATTTTCCGTGAAGGAACCATCTGGCCTCTTTAGGCAGAGTTCGGACAACACTTTGCCTTTCGAGATAGACTTAAAGACTCTCACAGCAGGTGTGGCCTGCTCTAGGTTGGAGCAAAATCTCCGGAAATGGGCACGTTTGCTGTACCGGATTTCTTTATTATACTCTGTTAGTTTCTTGGTGTATAAGTCCCATCTGTCACTATTCTTTTTGGCTGTATTAAACAACCTCCTGACCTCTGCTCGAAGCATACCGAGCTTTTTATTCCACCAAGGGTTATCCCTGTTGGACTCTATGGAGTTGGTTGGACAACTTGCATGATAGGCATGCATAATCGTCTCGCCAACCTCAGACGAGAGTTGCTCTAGCTCTTCCTGTGAAGAGACCCTCCTACTATGGTTTAGTCTGCTCAGATTTAACCCCAGGTGTGACTGGTAGAGCGGCCAGTCAGTCCGCCGGGGATTCCTGATGACTTTACTAATCCTGAAATTACTACTAATGTCGAAGAGGATGATCCTATGATCCGACATTGACGGTTCTGTGGAGACCCTCCAGTTATTAACTAGCCCAGAGGCACCCCCATTGCCGAAAGTAATATCAAGTACTTCGGCTCTATTTTTGGTGATAAAAGTGGGTTCAGCCCCCATATTGAACACCATGAGGTCATTAGCTACAAGATATTCAAGCAAGCACTCACCTCTACTGTTGTTGTCCGTGCTGCCCCACGCTACGCTATGCGCGTTTGCGTCGCATCCCAGCAGCAATGGGAGTCTATTGCTGCTGCAGTGTGCCACCAGATCCTGAACCTCTGATGGGGGGCTTCCGCTTTATCTCCCGGGAAGTAGGCTGACGCCACCACCATGCTCCCGGACGCGCCAGTGATTAGCACTGCTACAAGGTCCCTGCTGAGAAATTTGGAGAGACAAAGAAAGTTAGTGTTCTTTCGGACCAAGATGCATGCTCTTGGCGATGTCTCCCTAATATCTACAACTAGTTGTGAACTTACTTGATCAAGGCCGCAGATCCTACCTCTGACGACCCATGGCTCCTGGATGAGCACCAGCCCCAGGTCAGACCTGGAGATCAACCTGCTGATGACAGCCGAAGCTGCCCTCGCGTGATGCAGGTTGATCTGTGCCACGCTGGTGGCCAGCATCCTTAGAGCTCAGGTTCCCCTTCCGAGAGCGTCAGATATGACTCTGACAGCGTCCCGGTGGGTGTCTGCTCATCATCGGACGGCTTCTCATCGCTCCCCGAGCCTACTTCGCTGCGCACGTGTAACCGTGACAAGTCCGAGTCCAACTCGGCTTCCCAGGCTGCAATTGCTTCTGCTTCGGCTGCCTCATCGGAGGGTGCTGCAGCAGAAGAAGTGCCAGGCACAACGTCTGCTTGCACCTTCACAGCCGTCTCTTTCGCTGCTTGCTTTTTGTGCAGCCGGCACCTCAGCTGACCAAATCTGAAGCTAACCATCATTCCCCTATTACTGAGGAGTGATAGCGCTTCATCCTCCAAGCCAAAGGTCAGCACCTTTCCGCCCTTGGTTTCCAGGCGCCTGAGGATGCGCCACGTCTCGGTGAGAAGACCCTTATTTTGCTCAATGAGCAGTCCAAGTGACTTCTCCACCGTCTCACCAGCCGTGCGTGGCAGGTACACCGTGACGATGTTGGTCTCCGGTATCTCACCTTGCGGGCATGTGCGGAGTTCCACACCCACTGCGGCACTGATGCTGGGCACCTTCAGCTCCAGCCACTTCCTGGCATCCTCGTCAAGACAGTCCACTAGGACCAGACCATCCCGGAATAGGATGCCATTAAAGTTGAGGCTGGCGGTCCAGCCCTTCCTCATCTCCTCTACCAGGGCTAACTCCACCGCCGACAACTCCTCCTTGGTCAGCCGCTTCCTCGGGAATTCACGAGCCAGTATAGCAAGGTTCGTGCCCTTAGCTACACTGGCATACGTGGCCGCCTTCGGTCGCTTAGAACCGCTTGAGGTACCTTGGCCCTCCGGAGTTGCGTTGCCTCTACCTTTCGGCCTCTTGGGGTCGATGGGGATTTCGGTAGGCGACGTGTGCTGAAGAGGTCGCTTCTTCCCCGCCACGGCCTGACCGTCGATGCGCCCAGCTGGAGATACGGTCGGGGCCCGATGTTCCAGCGCTCTCTTGCGAGCCTCTTCCGGCTTCAAGCCACGCTCAAGGTACCGGAGGTACCATTTGCGTCCGGCTCCGCTGAGGCCTTGCCTTAGCGGGTCGCCAGAGCCACCAGGCTGACCCGGTGCCGGTAGAGGCGGCTTCTTATGCAGCCTCTTCTGTGGAACAGAAGAGGGTGTAGCGGCGTCTCCCCCGCTTGCTGCATTAGCCCGCAGGGCAGCCGCCGGCGCAGTGCCGGGCACTGCAGACCCACCCCCTACGTCCGTCCGTTTGGCGGCCTGCTTGGCCGTGCTTTTGGGGGACTGGCCCCCGCGCGGCGTGAGCTTGCCGCCTTTGTCCAGAGCCTCCTCTTCCATCCGCTCTGCTATTTGGGTTGCGGTTAAGCCCCGCATATTTTTCAAAAATTTTTCTTTATCCATAAAGATCCCACGAGTGTAGGGGAAAGTAGTACCGGCGTGTCATAGCCCCCACTAACACGCCGGGGCCAGGTATACTCACCGAGGCGGCCAGGTATCGGTGAGGCTCCGTACAAATACAGTCGGTTACCCCTGACTGCAAACCAGCCAATGAGCACGGACCACATAACACTCTGGCTTAGGGGGGTGAAATGGCACCCTTGCCTCAGGACGTCACCACTGCCCGTTGTGAGATGTGGGGGGGTAGGAGTTGGGTAGGAAATCATGTGTAGGAGAAGGGTGTGTGTAAGACTATATTAAGAAGGCGGTCAGACAAGCGCCTTGTCGGTCCCACACAACGGTGTGGTACCCGCTGTTGTCCGGGACTGCTTATTCACGACAAGTCGCTATTCGCAGCTAACCTCAACTAGAGGCCTTGCGCTATCCGCAACCTGCGACCCGTCCGGTGGCCTCAGCTTGCCCACCTCAGAACCATCTCACTAGTTCATCGGCACCAGATTACTGAGTTTCATATGTATATTTTAATTTGCCTTCGTGGCCGAACTTAAAATTATTAACAATTGTGTATTGCAACTAACCCCGATTTGGGCTGTGCAATAATTGGCGATTTTTTCGTTTGTCGCGAAACAGACAAACGACCGAAGTTGAGCTACCGACGAATTTGATAGAACTGAACTGGCTGCAGAACTGCAGCAGCGGCTTGCAATCAGCTGAAGGCCAAGGGCAAACAATAGACAATGTAATAAACGAAATATAAGAGCTTATGCAAAACAATAGTTGGACTTTACGTTAAGTTGCTCTTATGCTGCGCAGAGCATGATAGGTTTAAGCGATTAGAGATAAGAGTGTTATGGTTCTGTTGATGCTGGTTTTGGTTTAGTTGACTGCGTAACCAAACAATGTCTAACGTAAAAATTTTTAGAGGTATATCCAAGTTGTCTGCAATTCCAAAAGTCTTTGAAAAAATTATTCATTCTCAATTGCAACACGGATGTAGTTCAATTATATCGCCCTATCAACACGGATTCGTTAGGCGTAGATCTACAACCACTAACCTTCTTGAATTCACTTCGCAAACTGACGTTTACACCGATTTCAGTAAGGCATTTGATTCTGTTAGTCATTCTCTGTTGCTTAAAAAATTAAATATTATTGGATTTCCACCTAAACTCTTATCTTGGCTTTTGGAGTACTTGTGTGGCCGAACATTAGAAGTTGTTTTTAAATCATCTGTTTCCAAGCCAACATTTGTGACCTCTGGTGTTCCCCAGGGGAGTCATTTAGTACATTTTCTATTTAATCTGCTTATAACAATCTTCCAGCAGTTATTACAAACTCTCGTGTACATACGTTTACTGATGATGTTAAGCTTTGTTTCACCTGTAATGATACTTCTCTGTGTAACTCACTTCTGTCGGATTTGGGTGCGTTGTCGGCTTGGTGCCGCTTTAACTTACTGAATTTAAATTGTTCAAAATGTAAGGTCATGTCTTTTTGTAGAAGTACCCTCATACTCACTCATACTGCTCACCATTTGCTTGATGCTTCACCACTTGACCGCGTGTTTGAAATTAAAGATTTTGGCATTATTCTTGATCCTAAATTAAAGTTTGACGCTCATATTTCGTCTATGGTCAATAATGCCATTAATGTCTTTGGCTACATCAAGCGGTGGTCGAAAAAGTTTAACGATCCCTACACCACTAAAACGCTTTATACAGGGGTGTGCCAGCCATCAAAACCAACCGAATTCTAACCTAAAACCAACCTCGAGCTGGTTTTAGGTGTGCCAGAGCAGAGTTCGAGATGGTTTTGAAATCTCAACAAATTTGGTCAGAGATTTGGTTAGTTTAAGCAATATTAAATGTCTAAAGCATAACAAGTGTTACTTTTTCGAAAGGTAATTTTAAGCTTAATTGCATTTGCAAATACATTTGAATTTTATAAATATTTTAATTCATGATTTTCGATAATAATAAATCGCTAACAAATCTCTAAAACTATTTGCCGTTCCATTTAACCGTGCAAAACCGTCCCTAACAAGAGAGGTGCCACCTTGTTCGTTTTACAATAACTATTATTCGGAGTCTTTAATAGGTCAATTTAAAAGACACTTATTTGTGGCAAATAAACATAACAAAAATCCTACTTTTAAGTAACAAAATTGCATGGTTGAGCAGTGGACAGTTTGTTGTAAATTTAACAAAGTTATTGCAGCAAACCTTTTTTTATAAGGTGGCAGCTTTTGCGGTGTTTGTTAGGTGTCTACAGTAAGAAGAAGAATTTAACTTATGGAAAGTCATTTTGCCGACAAAATGTAATTTGCATTTAATACTTTGTCTTGCATTGATTTTATTTTTTGTTGAGTTTTGAATGAATCTGTAACAAATCTCTAGGACTATTTTCACGAAATACGTAGAACAGTTTTTCAAGCAAGCTATCACGGCAGGGCAGTCAAGCAACATGAGTTACTTGGCGGGCAAAATATTAAATATGTATTTTGTATAAGAATTACAAGAGATAAGACCTAACATATTTTTATTTTACTATTTATTAAATTTAACACTAATGCCCTGTGGCCAACCTTGAAAACAATGACTAAAATAGCAAATACATTTAGTCTTAATTTAATTTTTATTTTTCAAAGGTAGCAACTCTTTTTGGCCATTTGCGTTTTACGTATTTGCTCCGAAAAATTTTACCGAAAATTGAAATCTCGAGCCAAAATCTCTAGAGATTTCTGGCACACCCCTGCATAAGTCGAATTTTTTTTCGTGGATAATGGTGATTCGAGTTATGGAAGTTTGACTGTATTTTTAAATTTACCACTCGCTGGCTGGGCGACAGATCCCTTAGAGTTTTGGAAATCCCAGGAAAAAACTTTACCGAAGTTATCAAAATTGGCCATGAGTTACCTTATAACACCAGGTAGCTCGGTTCCTTCAGACCGGCTGGCCTCCGCCATAAAATGCGTTGTCTGCGACACGCGAAGCCGCATGACGGATATTCATGTAGTTACAGTTACAAATCAAGTCCTTTTGTTACATAGTTACTGTGGGGTAAAATACAGAGTGATTTGTGGTTGAACATTTTTTTTTCTTGTTTGTTTCATTTAAAAGGGATTCTAATATGTTTAATGCTTTATAATGACCGTCAGTTGTATTACTATTTGTTTGTAAAAATGAATTCAAAACCGTCAAGGAATCCGCTACATCATTCGTGGATGGCTGTAGGATCAATTCTTCCTCTGATGCACTGACTTTTTTTTTTGTTTGTTTATTTTTGCTAATTTATTATAATATTTAACTCCAATAAACCTTAGTCTAATTATTTACATGGTCTTACTCTAATGGTCCCAAATGGGCTCTCTAGAATTAAATTATATTAATAAATGGATCCTTTTCCGATTAACTTATATTTTTACATCTTAAATAGATGTGAAGCGAATATTATTTTTTTTTTTTTGTAATGAAAAAAGCAAACAAAACATTACTATTTCTGATGCACTGACTCTGAACAGTAATGTTCGATAATGTCGGCATCTGTGGGAAAGCCTGTTGTGCAAATCTCGTTGTCCAACTCAATAGCACCAATATCAATTTCTTTTATTAATTAGAATTTTTCTTCAATTGCCAAACATTTTAAAACACGTTTCGATGCCCTGATGTGTTATTTAACCTTTGTATGTACGTAGAAGCTGTTTTCGTTAAGTAACAAATGCGACTGAATCTACACACACAAGAAATTTTGGCTGCGAGCCACTTTTTCGCTTCATTACGACCAGTTTTACGGTGTGAGAGTGTGAACGGGACAACACTACAAACCGGCGTTGACGTCTACGCCAACAACGAGTCGAAGCACATGCGAATAATTTTTCATAATTTGGGATTTCCCCGAAAAATTCGAAATAAGGGGACACGTGCCAAACATAGAATTTGAGTTATGGAGATATTCGAGTTATGGAAGAAACATTGCATACAATTTTCGTACTAAACGCTACTGCCACACGATTAGATTCGAGTTACGGAAGTTCGAGTTATGGAAGTTTGACTGTAGTTTTATTTCTGTATTTTCCTTGGCATCTGTAATTGGCTTTATGGCAATTGATCTATTGTGGGCCTCTAGGAAGCTTTCGTTTGTTTCTACTTCCCTCCCCTCATAGAGTTGGCTTCAGTTTGGACCATTGACCATTGAGTTCTACAGACTAGCGATATGCCTAGAACTCAGTGATGGGTACTGGTGCACACTCGCACCACCAGCAATGTATTTACCTATCGAATTTAACTATAGAATGTCCGCAGAGCGTACCGAGCGGTACGGCGGTGCAAACCCAATAGCTAACGATTTCCCTAGGGCCAAGGCCTAGGCATTACATTTTTTCGTACCTTCACACATGTTGAGGACGCTTCCGGGTGCTTGTTCCTCAAATGTGACAGGATTTTAGTGGTGTTACCACTTGACTTTATTACTTTTGCACAAAGGCTGCAGGTGGCATTATGTGCGTTTATGTTTGTGTAAAACCGCTTTGCCGTGCTCATCTTCTCTTTTTAAGATTTCTAAGTGTAGTGTGACCAACCACAATATCAAAAAATATATTTCCAAATAATATCGATATGCGATATATCAGTGAAAAAAATATGCCGATATAAATATTTATTTTTTTGTAAAAAATATCGATATATTGATATTTTGATATATTATCAACAAGCCTATCATCCATTCAACTTAACGAAAAACACTGCTTGCTGGTTACCCTCAACTTAAACTGACTTGACTTGACTTGACGTAACGTAACAACCTGCAGAAAACAGAATTTCAAGTTCAAGTTCAAGTTAGTTCACGTTAAGTTCAAGTTACGTTCATGTTCCAGTTCAAACAGTTGATTGATGAGCAATTCTATGGATGAGCATAGGCTAATTTGTATTTTTTTTTATTTTATTATTATTTTTATATAAATCATTTATTTTTTGTTTTATAAAACCCGCTCAAATTTGATAATATCAAAACAATGACAAACAGCTGTTCGATAAATTCATGCGCACGGTCGCATTCACGTTCAGGTTCAAGTTAAGTCCACGTTTTCTTAAGTTAGGGTAATTGCTAGAATTTCACGATAAAATTAAGTTCAAGTCAAGTTAAGTTCGGGTAACTGAGCCTTAAGGCAAAACAAAATAAATTTCCCAGAGCTTTAACGTTAACTTTATAAATTATTTACCTAAACTCACTTTCAGATTTATATATTATTTTATTTTACTTAATTTTAGTTCAAATTTAAATTTAATTTAATATTAATTAATTTGGATTTTATGTCAGCTGATCATAGTTGCCAGTAAACAAATAAACAAATAAATAAAAATGAGAAAAATAAATCATTGCTACAAAAGTGATGAAGCATTGCTTGCAGATGTTACCCCTCTACTCCCTTTGCCAACAAACGAATGTTGCAGAAGCAAAAACTTCATCGTGTAAAACGGGTCTTAGTACATTTAGATTTAGTTTGAAGTTATGAAGAGGTCGGGCGTTTGTAGCAGGGAGCTTTTAAGACACTTTTTGACACATTTAGCCCATTACTAAGTTATCGAAACTGTTTTGCTCACCTCTAGCTAAAGTACAATAAGATCAGCATGAAGTCATAAATAAAAGAGAGCAGGCGTTTATTTTGGCTATTTTACTAAAACTTAATCTTCATTGCATTTTTTGTTTTTTTGTTTGTTTTTCAACTGCAATTCCAGACACTAGTTGCGACGAGAGCGATTATAGCACTGTCTCACCAATACCATTGCCATCGCCAGGTCCACATCAGTTGGCCAACAATGTAATGCGTCCATTGCTGCGACAGCCACAGAATCAGAAACAGAGTCAGCACCAGGAGCAGGAGCAGCAGCAGCAGCACCAATTGCAACAGCAACCACGTCAACATCAGATGCACCCATCAGTATCATCGTATCCAGGAACTGGTCATCGTTTGTTGCCCATTCCACCGGCCTATCCTGGCTCGGACGCTTTTTATGCACGCGACACAACTGTGCAGCGTGTACAGCAACAAAGTGGCATGTACAATTCGAACACATCCACTACGACTAGCTCCGCATCCGGTTACTATAATGTGCAGCGGGAAGAGCAAAAGGATCTAGAGTATTACCAGCAACAATTGGGACAACAACAGCAACAACAACAGCAACAACAACAACAACAGAAGCAAAATGTCCAAGTCCATCAAAAGCCACAACTACCATATGGAATCAGCTACAATCTGTCGCGTCGGGAAAGAGGAATGGAAAGGGAATGGGAACGGGAAATGGGTATGGGTTGGGAGGAACAGCCAAGCACATCGGCCGCAGCCAGATTGTGCCACTATCGGGAATGTACAGCTGCAACCGAAGACGGCAGTCGTGTAATCAGCCAGCCACAAACAAAGCCAAGCTTGGCCCCTCTCTCTTTGTCTCTACAGTCTATGCAATTGCAGCAACATCAGCGCGACATGTCCCCCATTATGATCGCGCCGCGTCCGTCGATTATTATTGCCATTAATGGGATTGAACGGGTCTATGGACGAGATAACGAAGGGGCTCCAGCCGGTTCCGAAGAGATTCGTTTGGCTCACAATAACAACAGGTAAGTAATTACATTCACATGCACCCTTACCCATCCAACAAGCCCAATAGCCCAGCCCCAATCGCAGCAACCCATCCCATTGCCCCATAATCCAATAACCAACCCCACCAAAACGATAATGAATCCAATCCAGATGCAGATCCAGATCCAAATCCAAATCCACAGCCATTAACTTAATCAGCATGTTCTTAATTGATTAATCTGTGGCTACTACAGTATCGACAGCTGCTACAATCATCACCACAGCAACTACTACCACAACCAGATCTGCAGCAAGCATTTCAATTGTAAACAACAACCAAAAAGAACCAAAACTCCATCAACTTTAGCTTCAACAACAACAACTATGGCATCTGTAATCGCTACAACTGCAGAGACAACAACAACCAATGCGACAGCCATTAGCAATTTCTGCGATGGATGCTACAAATTTTTGGACATACGGAGATTTTTGTACTGCGGCTCCAAAAGGGTCGTTCGTTGGTTTACAAGTTGTCGATGTCATAATTGATCTTTGCATTTGTTTTTATTTTCATTATCTGTGTGCTGTGTGGTTTTTTTGTTTTTATTAATTTTTTTCGGACCATATTTGTTTTTAAATAAACATAGTTTTTTTGCACCTGATAATAAGGTGAACCCAAAATTAAATATTAATATGTAGCTTTTCTAAAAGTTTTTCAAGTATATATTTTTAGCTGAATATATTTTCTTAATTTGTTTGTAGTGATGCTACAATATTATCATATTTTTTATATACATTTTAAAATAATAAACAAAACAAAGTAAGGTGAAACATTGACAATAAAAATTTTGTCAAAAACATAAGTAGAGCGAGTAAAAATGAAAGGAAAGTTACTACATAATTATTTTTTTATAATTTTTATTGAGCACCACTTCATCTGGCGTACAATTTGTGACTAACTTCAGTCGTCTAATATTCGCTACTGCACGGTAAGAGAGTGACAGAGGGACATAATGCGCTGTTAAGGTGATTTCTTATATTTTCAACACTAATAATGATAATAAGAATATAGTGGTGGATGGTATATCCAGTATACTTGAATGAAACGAAAATACTGTTAGAAGAAATGGGTAGAGTGAATATAATATATACTTACTTTGTTTTCATCCAGTTTAAAAAGAGAGTGAAACCTGCCGAAAGTTTACTAGTAATGGAAGTCATTTGTGCATATAGTCCTTCCAGAATTTAGTCAGTATGGATAAAAGAATGTAGTTTTGATAGCAGTGTAACATATTCGTTCCTATTCTATCTCCCATTATTTTTGCTACACTGTGCGTTCCAATGCAGCAAAAAAAAAAAAAAATAATAATAAAATAAATTAATAAAAACAATAAAAATGCTCATAAGCACTTGCACTTTTCTCACAATTCTCATGTTGTGACTGCTTGCCTCTGGACTATAGGTAAACCTAGCCAGCAAATTCCACTGCACCAATTGTACCTGAGCTTCAATCCCCATACATATGTATATCTCTCTCTCCCTCCTTTGGGCTTAACATTAATGTGGACCAGAGCAGCACACCTGCAAAATTTCATCTAATTGCATGAAACAATATGGATTTGAGCATATTAAATCAAGCTTCCACCTTTCTACCACCCGGCTAGCGGTTGTGTTTGAGGAAAGGTGGCTATATGCAATTTATTATGTAACAATCCAAGGAGGATGGACTTTGTGAGCTACTTTTTCTGTTTTTATCTCGTTTCAGCAAACGCATGTCGTTGACCAAATCGCCGCTTGGCCGTAACATTGAATCACAAACGACCAAAGTGGCAGGACTGGCATCAACGGGACCGGGTCCGGGCTCGGGTCAAAGTTGCAGACCAGGACACGCAAGTCAGCAGCTTGAACGGGGCGTGGGTGAATCATCGACAGATGGAAATATTAGAGTCCAAGTACATGGCTGTTCCGTCAACATTGGTGGTAGTCGTTTGACCGGGAAGCGGCGTCTCAGAACATCAAGCATGCCCGCCGAAGGTGAAAAGGTATGTGCACAAACGGTTTTTAATTCGAATAGCCCGATAAGTTAAACATAAGTTTCTGTAGCAATAACTTGCAAAAACTTGTGTATATTAAGCAAGTTATTAAATTTCCGTATCCGCTTTAACTCAAACTTTTTAAGGGGTTTCTGTTTAACTCCCGTGCCAACAATTACATTGCTTGACGTATTGAAGTTAGTTCAGCTTTCCAAAGTAGCTACTTTAATTGCCGTAAGTAACTACTTTAAATACAAGTGTTAACAAAATAAAGCATAATTAAACGTAAGTTTCTTATGCAACTGCTTCTGTAGTTAATGTAATGTTGTTAAATTTCCATATGAGCTTTAACCTTAGCTTAAACGTTGTAACGTTTCTCGTTTCGATACTAAATACAAATTAGGGGTTTTCACACGCAACGTTGTTATTCGTTATTCGTTAAAGTTCTACATGTATTTTGTGTTTGTAAATTTAACAAAATGCCGGCTTAACGAATAACACTTTAACGAGCTGGAAACCCTGACAAATTACTTGTTATTCGGTAAAACATTAATCAGCTGTTTTGTGCTTTGTGTTTTGTCAGTTGTGTTGCAAATAATTGATTGAAAGAAGGTATTAAATATGATATGAGTTTTATTTATTTCCTTTTTATTAATAAAAGCTTTTGTCTTAAGTGGAAAACATAAAGAACAAGCGAGTATTCCAATAATATTACAACTTATATTCACCTTCAATCAACGTTATTCGTTGAATCGTTTTTTCAATCAAATGTTTAATTATTTTAGATTTCTCACTTTTTTTTAGGCATTTTACTCTTTTCGTGTGTTTCTGTGTCTTACATGCAATATCAGCTGTGTTGAAAATATTTTAACGATTAACAGCAGACGTAAAAAAGAGTCTTCACAGTTGGCAAGCTTTAACAAATTTAAAGAATAACGAATAACAACGTTGCGTGTGAAAACCCCTATTAGTTTGAATAATGCGAATAACTGATTGATTGTTTAGATAATTGCACATCTTAGCTAAAGCTCAAGTGTCAATAGCTGACAAAAAAGTTTAAGATTTGCTTATTTGAAAAGGATTTAACATCAAGATACAAATAAGGGAGAGAGGACACTCAAATACCCAAGGGATTGCTGTGTATCGTCTGTTTTATTTCGGCACATTAAGGCCCTGTGAAAATGGCAAGATATACAACACACACAAACACGCAAAACTACTAACGAATCTATCTACTTGCCCAAGGTATACTTTACCAAGGTATACTTAACAAGGTAGTCGCACTCTTTGTGTCGCCCTCTTACTTTCGCCCTATATTTCAGTCTCGTGTCTAACGTTGTGAGCGACGCATCTCCGCGGACGAATTTTTTGCGTATTGCCTTCTGAAATTCGTTACTCTCTCGCTCTCGCTCTCTTTCGTTCTTATTTAACCCTCTAACTGGCAAAACTCTAGTAGTGAAGCAAAAACATCCATATATATCTTTTAGGGTGATTTGGTCCACCTAAACTCAAATTTGATGTTAGATTTGTGATTGGTGGCTTCAGGTAGCGCACAGGTTAAAAATAAAAATTACTACCTCAAGACGGTCATGCCGGTTAGAGTCAACATAAATATTCTAATACGTTCAAATTTTTATTGATAAAATTGTTGTTTCTTTACATTTATGGTTTATGATAATCTAAAAAACAATTTTTTGATTGAGTACAGCATAAATTTAGTTCGCATTTCTGGCAAAAACATTGTGTGTCAGAGGACTTGCAATGTTTGCACCTTTTTATCCACCTTTTCTATCTAGCCAAACAGGAAAGTGGTTAAGCCCATCAAAACGTACATCAGCAACGGGATGTTTGGCATTTTTTCCAACAATAAATATGGGCTGTTGCGGTGTGTTGCTTCTTTGACGGCCAGGTTTTCTTCTTTTATTGTACGTAACTAAACCTGCTGCAATATCTTCTCGAAAATGGGGTAGTTGTAGTAAATCTTGGGTGTCGTTTTCATTGTTTATTCGACGATACAATAAATAGGTATTAGTTGCAGCTAAGTCGATCAAATGATAAAAAATACGCATCATGGGATTTTGTGTCTTGACCCGAATATGGTACCTTCCCATCAATCCGTCTAATAGATCAACGCCACCCATATGGTTGTTATATTCGCGAATGATCTGCGGGCAGTCGATTTCAAGGTATTTCTTTTTCTTTCTATCGTATCTTTTAGCCTTAGAATGGGGCAGTGTGTCCACTTCCTTTCGAAAAGGTTCATTGCCAACATAAGTCGATGCCAATCGTACGCATTTGTTGTCTCTCCAAAGAACTTTATTTATCCAGTCACCAAATAGAGAACCCGAGAATTCCACTGAGTATCCTCTTTCTTTATCTTTTGTTTCATTATCAGATGTCAACTTGCAATTAAGTATACGATTGGCTCTGATTGTGCCTAAACTGTAAATAATTGTAGCTCGTAAATACACTAACAATGGAAGAGTGGTGTAGAAATTGTCGAATTAAACAATGTGACTTTTAAAATCTGGAACTGTTTGCGTCAATCGTACTACCACATTGGCACAGCTACCAAGATCAGGTGCATTTGATAGTACGATGTTGTCTCCTGCTCCAATATAAATTTCAAATTCGTTAGCGTATCCAAAGTGTCACAAAGCACAAATAATTGTATACCCCACTTGTGTGGTTTACTTGGCATATACTGTCTCAAATGATGCTTAATCTTTGTACTGCACATTTGTTCGTCTACACACAAGCGCGGCGTCTTGGGTACTGAATCAAACCTTTGGTTAATCTTTTCAGCTAAGTTCCTTATTCGAGTAATGAATCATATCCTTGCTGGCCCTTTTTTATACCCTTAACCCATAAAATGGGTAAATAAGGGTATAATGGTTTTGTGCAAAAGTATGTAACAGGCAGAAGGAAGCATCTCCGACCCCATAAAGTGTATATATTCTTGATCAGCATCAACAGCCGAGTCGATATAGCCATGTCAGTCCGTCTGTCCGTCTTACCGTCTGTCCCTCTGTATGAACGCGTGGATCTAAGAGACTACAAGAGCTAAAGACTTCAGATTTTGTATATAAGTTCTCCTATACCATGAGCAGAACAAGTTTGCTTCAAATTATCGATAACTATTCTGATTTTCGATATACACATGTGTTGGCAGTGCACTCGAGAACAAAAGACATCTACAACGTTTGGTTGTTCGTGAAAGACTGATTTATTCGCAAGTAGTAAACGATACAATATATCGAGTACATCGATATAAATAATACATTATAGGATTGTCAACTCAACACTTCTCCTCAATTCATAAATGTATTCAATTATTTTAGGCCAAGCAATGCAGTGCATTTTAGATGATTTACCTTTGACAAATTCTTAGTTAATATATCGGCAATCATTTCTTGAGTCGGACAGTACTTTAAATCAATAACATTTTGTTCATAGCTGTTTCTTACATGGTGATACTTAACATCAATATGTTTACTTCTAGCGTGATATACTGGATTTCTAACAAGATTTATAGCGCTAACATTATCGCCATGTACAGTAACGCAATTTAGTTTGAAAAACAATTTCATTTCATTTACTATTTTGCTTAAGTAAATAGCTTCCTTTGCAGCATCGGAAAGGGCCATGTATTCTGCATCCGTACTGCTGAGCGCAACTGACTTCTGCTTCTTTGATGTCCATGAAAATACAGTACTGCCCCACACGTATGCGTAGCCTGTATAGGACTTCCTGTCCGTTGAATCGCCTGCCCAATCTGCATCCGCGTAGCCTTCAATCGGTTTATTGGTTCTCTTATAGACCAACGCCAGATCTACTGTAGAGTGCAGATATCGCAGCACCTGCTTTGCCGCTGCTAGGTGCTCGCCGTGAGGATCCGAGTTCCTTTGGGATAGTTTGCACACCGAGTGCAATATGTCAGGGCGTGTGCATAGCGCAATATACATAAGGGACCCAATGACAGATTGATACTCCGTCTTATCAACACGCTTGCACTTATCGCTCTGACAGTTGACTTGGAAATTAGCTTCCAATGGCGTTGACGTCGTGCGACAATCGTCCATGCCCAACTCGTGAAGCAGTCCCAGAGTATGCTTCTTCTGGTCAACACGAATCGCACCGGTCTCGCCTTCTCGTTTTACTTCCAGACCAAGGAAGTTTGCGATTGCTCCTTTATCAACAACCTGAAATTCAGAAGCAAGAGCATTTTTAGTTGCTACCATCTCACCCATGTCTGAGCACGCCAACAGCAAGTCATCAACGTAGACAGCAATCACGTTGATCGATTTCGGCTTTGAAGTCTTCGTGTACAGGCATGGCTCGCTTGCACATGCCCTGTAGCCTATCCTTTTCAAAACGGCATCCAGAGTTTGATTCCAGACACGGCCTGCTTGTTTTAAGCCGTACAGCGATTTCTTTAGCTTCAGAACTTCTCCTGACTTCTTGGCATAGTGCTCCGGTTGAGTCATGTAGACCTCCTCCTCTAGATCACCATATAGGTATGCGGTAGACACATCTAGTTGATGAACGAACAATTCATATTCGGCTGCCATTGCCAAGACCATACGTATAGTAGCGTAGCGAACCACTGGTGAGTATGTCTCGTCGTAGTCAATACCATATTTTTGACTCACCCTTTCGCCACCAAGCGCGCCTTGCATCCAATAGGCCTTTGACCTGCTGGTAGTTTCACCAGCTCCCACGTGTTCTTACGTATCAAAGCGTCATATTCACTTTGCATCGCCGATTCCCATTGATCAGCCTGAGGACTCGCTAGCGCTTGTTGCACCGTTACAGGTATCTCGATGTTGCTGTTAAACATCATATTTACCATATTGGCCATACTTGGCCGTCCACGTAATCCAGTCCTGATTATTTTTGGTCTGCCTGGTCCTCTCTTAGCCGCTTTATTCTCCTCCTGCTCGCTTTCCACCTCTTCAGCATTACTATCTATATGGTTTTGATCTGTGGCATTCTCGTTTGCGTCCAGCTCACTTTCCACTTCTTCAGCATTACTATCTAGGTCGTTTTTATCAGTGGCATTCTCGTTTGCGTCCAGCTCACTTTCCACCTCTTCAAGCAGCGTAGTGATGTCAGTTATTTCTTTTGGCTCACTCTCTATGAAATAAACGTCTCTATTGATCTTTACATCACCTGTGATTTTATCATACAAACGATACGCCTTTGAGGTATCCGAGTAACCGACCATTACGTACTCTTTGCCCTTCTCTTGAAATTTTTTCTTTGGGCCTTTATCAAGTGCAACTGCAATGCACCCAAACACTCTCAAGTGTTTAACTACTGGCTTGTGTCCAGTAAACAGCTCGAATGGCGTTTTGCCATCAATAGCTTTTGTGGGCGATTGGTTTCTTAAATACGCTGCACATGCTACAGCCTCCTCCCAAAAACTTTCATTTAATCCTGCTGCGTTTATCATTGTTCTTGCCATTTCTACTAGGGTTATATTAAAGCGTTCTGCTACCCCGTTTTGTTGTGGAGTGTATTGAACCGATAGCTGCCTCTTTATGCCTGCAGATCTAAGATACTCATCAAAATCTTTATTGATGTATTCAGTACCGTTATCGCTCCTGACGCACTTCACACTCAAGCCTGTCTGACGCTCTAGCATTGCAATGTGGTCTTTTAACCATTTGCTCACCTCTGATTTGTGCTTTATAAAATACACATGTACAAACCGACTCTTGTTATCAATCATAGTGAGAAAAATATCTACACCCGCCATTTGTTGCTTTTCTTATAGGCCCACACACATCGCTATGCAACAACTCCAATAACTCAGTTGCCCTTGTGTGCGACTTTTCGAATGGCTTCACATGACACTTATTCTTTATGCAGTTTATGCAATCCACAAGTCCATCTGTGGAATCAAATGTCAATCCTCGAACCATATCCTTACTTTTTAGTTCACGCAGACTTTGCAAATTTAAATGACCATAGCGCTCATGCCGTTTAAACAAATCATTCTTAGCTTGTGACATACACAACTTTTCGTTACTCTTTGTTTCACACAGAAACAATCCACTGACCTTTTTGGCCGATAATATTAGTAAGCCTTTATTATCAAATATTTTTGCAACATCAGGGTAAAAATTTACTGAGCAACCATTTGCTACTGCTTTTCCAACCGATACAAAATTGCATTGCAATCCTGGCACATATAAAACCTCTCGCAGTGTAATTGTGTAGCCACACAGGCTGCGCACAACCACTGTACCACGGCCGCTCGCCGATATGTAGTCTTTTCCCGCCAGTTCGATCTTTTCTGTGTATTGTTCCAACTCATCGAACAATTCACGTCGCGCACACATGTGTGATGTTGCGCCGCTGTCGACGCACCAAACATCGCCGTTCAGACTTCTGTTCGTAGCAACACCAGCAAACGAACGCTGTTTTTCGCCGTCGCACAGTGGGGCCTTTGCTCATTTAGCTTATCAAAAATCATATCTTCTAAACTAATGAAGCGATTTCAAAATTTTAAAAACAATTAATAGATGACTTTTCAAGCTTTAAAATGAATGTTCGCCAAGAGTGCTAGGTATCCGTGGTGCTTAAATATTCAAGGTCAAAGACAAGAAATATTTCCAGCACATTTTACCTGTAAAATTCCAATTAAAAACGTTTGTTTTTAATCATAACTGAAAATTTTTATAACTTCAATGACTATTTCGCATTTTTTGTTGTTTTTATTCGATTTTCTAACTTAAATACATAAAATTTAAATTCTTATTTTTGGGTAATTTTTTGAGGTTAATTTTTAATATTTGCTATCGATGGCTGATTTTCAACCAAATAATCATCAACATTAAGGCTAGTAAGGTTAATATCTAATAAACTTAACATTTCGGAACTATAGTTGCTATCTTCCAAATCCAAATTTTTTTGTATCCGGGAAGAACGTTGACGTTATGTTTTTTTAAGGAGCTGCGTAAAATATCATACTTCTCCTTAGTCAGTCCCAAGTCCATAAATAGGGAAAACGCTTCTTCATCAGTGTACTTAATGGCGACTGAGTTTGGTGGCGTTGGAATACTTTCTTTAATCCTATTCAGCCGTAAAGGACTGGCGACCTGCACAGCTTTCGTAATTGTCGCTCTTGTCCTCTCTTGTTCCTTCATATACTTGGATGAAAGTGCTTCCGACAGATGTTCAGCTGTTAAGCTATCCGTAGCATCCTCAAGCTTACGTTTCCTTGTAACACATGAACACTCCTCCATACTTTTTTGCGGCCTTCCTCTTCCTTGCCTAGTCGATGGGTAAACTTCTTCCTGTTCTGAATATCCGAATGTTGTACATTCCTCCAACCAATTTTCATGCTTTTTTATGAAAGCCGACATGGTTCTATGGACCAAGTTCCATTTTCGCTTCAAGTTAGCGTGAATGAATTTAATTTGTGTCTGAAGCGCACAACTAGCGTTTTCGAGTACGCCAATCTCTTTAAGCAATGCCACTTGAAAATCGTTAATATTTTCAGAAGCACGAAAAAGTTCAAAAATCTTTGAATTTGTTAAATCCATTATTGCGCTTATTTATCAAAATTTCGTGAATTATATTGAAAAATACTATTCAATCTGAAAATTTCTTATTGTTCGCAGCAATAAACAACAAGTGTTTTCTCTTATGAAGTTATGAAATAACTGTTGCCATCACATATGACACATGACATATTTTGCACTTTATACCATATTTTTGAGTTAGCTAGGTAAGCAAGCAAAATTGGTATAACCCTTTTCCAATTAGCTAGGTAAAAAACAGTATATACCTAAGGTATTGATTTACATTAAAAATAGGTAAACGGGGAAATACAGAAATTAAAAAAACGCAACTTTCCATCAACTACAATTATATTTACCTGCCTCCTCAGACCTTTTCCATTCAGGTAATTAGAAAGGATAGGAAGGAAAAAAGGATTAGAAGGGATATATATATAGACAGGTAGTACTTATAATACAACATTTAGAAATGTTGTCAATAAACAGCACACACGCTACAGCCAAATTTGTATGCGCTCTTCTTCTTCCTTATACCTGCCGCGTGTTTTTAACTCGAGGTATCCCTAGTTTTTTGGCTTGCGTTTCCAAAATGCAGATTTTCGCAGATTGTGACTATATACATATGAAAGGTATATATTATAGCTTTCAAATGCATGTGGTCCCACCGTGACTCTGAGAGATACTTTTTTGTTATAGTCCACGAAAGTTCAAAAAATGACAAAATTTAGTGTATTTTTTAAACGATTCTAATTTAATAAGTATTTCAGCTATATTTAAACTGTATACAGAAAAACACTGAGATTAAACATACTTTTCAGATAAAGAAAAAAGATCGAAGATCGGTTGTGTACGTCGCCCAATATTCAGTTCGAAAGTGGTAAATTTCTGTAAAAATTGTCATTTTTTCGTACTCACGTAAAATTACTCAACTTTGAGGAGCTCTACCACCCATAATTATTAACCGATTTAAAAAATCTTTTGGATCCATAATCTTTGAAGTATTCTCTATCGATTACATATTTCACTTTTGCCAAACGCGTTCATGAAAAAAATGATTTTTGATAAGCTATCCGAGAAAAGGCCCCACTGTGCGTCGTTGCCATTCTTTTCATAACTCTGTTTATTTCTTTCCTTGCAATCTCTCTGGTTTCTGTTTCTCTCGTTGTCGCCTTCCTTCTTTGTGCAATGTTTCGCGAAGTGCCCTTTTTGGCCGCACTTGAAACATTTAAGATCACGGCCTCTGTCTACCGTTGCTCCGTTATTCGCTCTACCCTTCTGTCCTACCGAGCGCGACGAAAATGCCTGTACGCTATCGTTTTGATTGCTGCTTTTGCGCCGCTCGTTCTCCTCTGCCAGCTTGCATTTTACTACATGTAATTTTGGTAAATCATCACGCGCTTCCAATGCAACCACAAAGTTCTCATAGGATGAAGGTAGACTTGCCAATAACATAATGACAACTAATTCCTCTGGCAATGTAATGCCTATTTGCGATAGCTTGTCGACTATATCCACAAACTCATTGACATGCCCTTGAACTGAATTTCCCTCCGCCATACGTTTATTTATCAATTAATTGAACAATGTTACCTTGCGCACAGGTCCCGATGGTCTGTGCAGCTTTTCCAGCTCGCTCCATATCCCATGTGCCGTGACGCACTGTTTGATTGAGCTAATCTGCGACGCACTTATTGACAACAAGTGGAAACGTTGCAGTCACACGCAACCGACTGCGGTATACTCGTTACCAGTATTAAAACCGGTAAAAAGAGGCCTGATTGCAAAGGGGTACGGATGCGGCAAGGGTGTACGCTGCCTTAAAGATTCTCCTTAAAGATTCTCCGATGCAGGTGGGGATACCACCAGCTATCTTCCTTCCAAATTTGGTGACTCTAGCTCAAAATTTGTATAAGGTAGGGAAAGGGGGGCTGGGGGCGGATTGGGTGAGTGTGGCATCCAAATTTTTGCTGCAGATCTTTGTGGAATGTCAATTGCTATCTTCATACCCAATTTGGTGACTCTAGCTCAAAGTTTGTAAAAAGTGAGGAAAGGGGGGCTGGGGGTGGAATGGGTGGGCGTGGCATCCAAATTTTTGACGCAGATCTATGTGAAATGTCCATTGCTATCTTCATACCAAATTTGGTGACTCTAGCTCAAAGTTTGTAAAAGTTGGGGAAAGGGGGGTGAAATGGGTGGGCGTGGCTCCAAAACTTTGAAGCAGTTCTTTGGGGGTTGGTCTCAGCTATCTTCCTACTAAATTTGGTGGCTTAAGCTCCACAACTCTGGAAGATACACTTATTCCCGTTTTTGACGAAGCGTTATGGCTGATGGGGGCGGCTAGGGCAGTATTGGTTGGCGTGGCATCCAAACTTTTGATGCAGTTTTTGGGGGGTCATTATCACCTATCTTGGCACCAAATTTGGTGGCTACAGCTCAAAAACTGTGGGAGATATAGGCTTTTTTGACATTAAAATGCGGGGGGGCTGGGGGCGGAATGGAGGGCGTGGCTCCAAAATTTTTGATGCAGTTTTTTGGGGGATGCTATCTTCTTTCTAAATTTGGTAGTTCTAGCTGTAAGGATGTGCGAAATATGTGGATTTATCGGTTTTGAATTATCGAATTTATCGATTTGCCAGCCCCCCAGTTATCGTAGAACCCCCATCTTGGCACTTTAATTTACTATCCCATAGATAAAGAGAATTGGAAAGTTTCAAGTCTCTAGCTTGAAGGGTGTGGAAAAATCTTGCAACCATACGGATGGACAGACGGACAGACACCATGACGGACATTGCACAAAACCAATATAGTCTTTACCTTCGGTATCGAGTATAAAGACAGGACAGCCACAGCTTTGTCGTTGTGACTCTTCCACGTCTTATACTCTGCGCAAAATCCTGATGAACCAACACACTGCGTACCAGCAAGCACCAGGTGTCGTAGTTACTATCATCCAATTTCTCAATGTTGTACAGGGAACTCATTGTCACTTTTCTCTATTATTTAGTCTTTAATTTCGGTACACATATACATTAACTTTTACAGTAATTTCCCATTTGCTCTTATGCTTTTTGCATGTTATTCGCACGCCTGGGCCCATAACCTGTTGGCAAAGCACTCGAGAACAAAAGACATCTACAACGTTTGGTTGTTCGTGAAAGACTGGTTCATTCGCAAGTAGAAAACGATACAATATATCGAGTACATCGATATAAATAATACATTATAGGATTGTCAACTCAACAACATGGAATCGATAACAAAAAAATATCGAATTTGGAAAATCTAAAAATTAGGGTTGAAATAATGGGTAACGATAGAACTTTTCTAAAAATTTCGTCCAAATCCGTTAAGAAACACCGGAGATATCGAACTTAATCGATTGAAGTTAAGTCAGTATACCAAAGTCTTACATAAATTTAATATATTTATTGCAGCTGGGTTCAGGGTATATTCTAGTCGGGCTCTCCCGACTAGAGCCTTCTTACTTGTTATTCTTTTCGTTTCGTCATAAAGCACAAATACGTTTTAATTGCCATGAACTTTTTAATTGGCATGGTTCTTTGTATTGCCGTGAATGAATTTTTACCCCAATAGCTCTCTATGTTTGGGTAACGGTATGTACATAAGTATGCCAATATATTGTCGAAGCTCATCTGCACTTATGTTAAAAGAAGTATTTATGTCTTCTAGATCAGCAGCAAAGCTTGTTTCTTTAACTATCATCTGATCTATTTCATTATTGAAAAAATATGTAAACATTTCCAAAGGTGATTTCGTGTTTGCTATTGACTCTGGCAGCATTGAATTCAATATAAGGTTAGTACACTTTACTTGGTCTATCAAAGCCTCCAGAAGAAATTTGAACTATAGGAGCACTTTGTTCTGTTTCTGGAAAAGGATGGCACCCTTTTCGTTGTCTTTGTCCTGGACGTAGCTGGGCAGTTTTCAGCATCGTTTCCTTCTGCAGAAACATCAAATGTTGTGCTGATATTCTCCAAGAAAGCAGCACTTGTTTCAGCCGATTCCATTTATTTTATGCATTTAGAAATGTATCTTTTACTGGAGCTAGTCAAAACTTGAACTTGAACTTATGTTTTCTGCAGGTTGTTAAGTTACGTCAAGTCAAGTTCTTTGCCGTAACTCACATGCATACCTCGCTGCCCTAACTGGCTGCCGTAACTCACACAGATAGTTAGTCCAAAATTGAAATAGTATGTAGTTGTTATACAACCATTGCCTCTGCCTGTAAACGAATATGATGGTATTGGTGTTGCGGCAGAGAAAAGTGGTCGTAAAAGACGAAGTCTCCCTCAAGAATTAACGAACGCTGTCTTTTGCTTTGCATTCGCTTCGTTTTGTTTGTGCTTAGATGCAGAGAAGCAGCCGACTGAGACGGTCGAGTCACGGGGTTGAGCTGTTTATGTTATGCCCACAAACAACCACAAAAGAAAATACTATTACGTACAAGCTTATTTATTTGTAGGAGCAGGGTTTCTGGGTTGGCAATTATTAATATATTTAGTTATAATAGAGAATAATGGGTTGACAATAATTAAATTTAGCTATAATCAAAAGTGTGTATGTGTGTGCATTCACAAAAGAATCAAAACAGAAATGCACTAGACGAATGATGAATGTTGGATACCCTAATAAAATATAAGTGCTATTGTGGATATCTAGTTATAGAATATATTTGCAATAATTGCATATTTTAATTATTTTGATTAGCAAAGGTTGGCGTTAGCACACAATTGAGAAATAACTAAAAACTGTTTAATAACATATCATCTACCAACATTATAAGACTATCCAAAATTTATCATTCGTCTAGTGCAATTCTGTATTGCTTCGTTTGTAAATACACACACACACACACTTACAGACTAACATAGCGGACCTCTTTAATAATAGGATGAACAGACGAATGATGAAGCCAATTTCAAAAAGTAAACCCAAATTCAATAAAATATTATTTTTGTTCAAGAAAATGTGCTCATAGCAATAATGCAGGTACAAACACACCAACAAAGGGTACATGTCATAACGCCCAGTGTCATGGCGCTCGCAGGACCTTATGTCACTATTTTTGTGGGCCTTATGGCACTTATATAAATTATATGGTAATAATTGGGAAATAAGACCCCAATTTTTTGTTTGGATATATTGGACGGTACTTTCAAGATTGCACCCAAAGGTTGCTTTACACAGCTCCTAGTTGTGTCAGTCTTAGCGCTGCAGGCGAAAATTTGTATATGTCGGATTTGAAATATTATCAGTATTCATAATTATAAACTTATTTATTCTTTAGTAGCACAGCAAGTTCTGTTCGTGTCAATGCCGCTTTCTGAACTGCCCTCTGCAAAACCACAACGCACCATCGTCGCGCTTTACTTGTGATTTTACTCAAAGTGCCTAACGGCACCTCTCAGTTCGCGGAATACGATCAGACCTCACTCAGTAACAGTCGCTCCATTGCTGCTACTATGCTAACTCGCTCTTAATTGCGCATTTGCAGACCAAGGCAGCGCCGCATATGCCGCCTATGCGTCGCCTACTTTATATGACGCTCTAATACATACACTGGTCTACAAAACATTAGCACTTCTGACACATGCATATACACTAATCTACAAAGTACATGTACTAGCGCTCCGACATATACAAAAAAATCGCGCGATTTATTGTAATTAATTCTTTACGTTATAAGTAGTTTATTTTACAAAATATTTAAATTGAATATTTCAATTGTGTAAGTTTTGGCGCCGCAGACGAAAATTTGTATACAAATTTTCGCTCGATTTTTTGTATACATCTTTTCATTATTTCTTAACGTTATAAATAGTTTTTAAAATAAAATTGTTGCCAGCGTCCTTTCCCAAATAAATATTGCGATTGAATAATAATAAATTCATATTTTATTGGTAATGACATAACGCCCACGGGTGCTACGACACTTTGGGAGTGGGCGCTATGACACTGGGCGTTATGACACGCACCCACCAACAAACAGGTGTTAACACATCGCCCGTGAGTTCCAACACTCATTGATTTTAATAATTGTATACGTGCAGAAACAAAATTATATTTATAATAGATGGATAGTATTTGTCCAGTAAATAGTTCGATTATAGATAGGATTTTAAATTGTTTATCGATTCCTTTCGGATCTAACCTTTTTTCTGGGTTTCCTCTCTGCTCTTAGTACTGCCTCGAAGACATCAGCCGATGATGCGGCTGGGGATCCATCGAAAACTGAGCTAAATGATTTGAAGACGAGTGAATCTAAATACCCGGAGAATATGAAAGAGGAAAAGAAAGTCGAAGTTCAACCTATCAGTTCACCACATCGGAATATATATGCGGCTATGACTTAAGGTCAGGTAAGTGTTTAGCGACAAAAACAAATGTGTGTGTAAGTGTTAAACGTTAAAATCATTTGGATTCTTTTGTGTGAAATTTTTAAACTTTAATAGGATTCCGTTCGGTGTGTGGCGTTTTATTCAAGCCCATTTGCATATTAATTATGCCACACACTCATAAAATATGAAAAGCCTTGCAGCTTTCAATTAAACTTTGTTACGCTCAGTGGGGAGCTGCGACTTGCGAACTGCCATTAGCCTAATCTTAACAATGTTGCTGTTTGCCACGCCCATTAAATCACTTACCAAGAAATGAAAATTGGACTAAGAGAGTTTTAGGAAAATGTTGAGTGCTACATTTCTAATTGTGATCCATACTTCCTATATATTTTTTATTTTTGTTATTTTATTAGCTTAGCTACAATATACAATATTAAATCTAAAAGGAACAATAGCGATGATTTTTTATTTTTGGGAGTTCTAGAAACTAATAAGACCTTCTACTCAAACTTTCCATACTTACATATATGTATATTAACTACCCTTTGGGTAAGTGCAAAGCCTAAAGCCACGAAAGCTAAGAGTCAGTTTTGAATGTTAGTAGTTCATGCGTTCTTAATCAAATGTAGTCTAAGCAAGAGACAAACACACACAAACACCAACACATAGAAGCTGTGGCTGACGCTGGCTTCATGCGTTCTTGCGTGCTTAATCACATGTACGTTTGATCACTATGTAAGGAATATGGCATGCTTAAACACAAACACACCTACAAATAGAAGGTGTGGCTGACGCTGGCTTCAGTGCCAACCAAAGTGCAAAGTCAACTTTATGCTGCACACGCAACATTTATTGTGGTGCGTGTGTGTGTATTTTCCTATGTGTGTAGGAAAAGAAAATTTGCATATCTATTGATGAAGAACTCATTCAAACAACTCTTGTTCAAAAACTGGTTAAAAAGCTAACTAAGTAAAATAGTCCATATGATAGGTTTTTCTACTCGTTACCGAAGGTAAAGAGTATACATATTGGGTTTGTGCAATGTGCTTCATGGTGTCTGTCCATCTGCCGTCCTTCTGTATGAACGCAACTTTTTCCACACCCTTCAAGATAGAGACTAGAAGTTTTTCAATTATCTTTATCTATGGCATAGTTAATTAAAGTGTCAAGATTGGGGTTCTGGGGGGCTGGCAAATAGATAAATTCTATATTTCAAAACCGATAAGTCCACATATTTCGCACATCCTTACAGCTAGAAGTACCAAACTTGGTAAGAAGATAGCTAGTAGCAACCCCCAATGAGCTGCACATTTTGGAGCGACACCCACCCATTCCGCTCCCCGCTCCACCATAATTTTAAGTCAAAAAAGCCTTTATCTCCCACAGTTTTTGAGCGAGAGCCACCGAATTTGGTGCATAGATAGTAGAGAGGTGCATGAGACCATTCACAACTGTAATTTAATAGAATGCATTCGAGTTGAATTGCGTTGAATGAGTGGCAGACACAATATGGTATGAGTGAGTTGAATATAAGCATTCGTCGATACTATAATTAATCAAAATTCATGATTTTGAACATGAATGTTATGAGTAGAAAACGCAAACATACCAAGGCGTAGACTGAGACGATTCATTTGTAATGACTCCCTTCATTTCGTGGGCCTAGAGAAATAACGTATATTTCTATGCAATGCGCCAGACTGACGAACAAGCTGACGGTCTGATCGCAAGCGTTGCAGCTCGGCAGCGGGTCATAAAAAAAGGGTTCTGTGTGTGCACTTAGAAAAAAAATTGTTGACCTGCTTCTTAGCGAATGCGTGCATAGGCAAATTAGTGAACGATGCCCTGCCAAATTGAAATTTCTTATTTTTGTGCATATATCACTTCGCTCAGTGCACACATTTTTTGTGATATTTTCGCGCCACTGACAATCGATTTATGACCTAACGGCACCTGTACGAGCATATATAAAAAGCAAAAACAAAGTACATGCGTGAGGTCACCAGACTGACACACAAGCAACGCGGGCACAGGATCATAAAAGTGACCTAACGGCATATGCACACACATATTAGCAGGCAAAAAAGCTACATACATAGCAGAATTCATACTCGAATAGATTCAGTACTACTCGAATGTAACTGTAAATGTTCATTCATTTGATCCGTGGCCTGACGTTTGGATGTTGAGAGACTGAGTAGTTGCCAGAGCATCTCGTTTACTCATATAACTTTGTAGAAGTATTCTGTTTCATTCAATTCATTTTACACATTTAGGGTGTTCACTTTGTGTTGCAAATGTGCAAAAGTGTAACTTTGCAACACCGCTGTCGAACACCCAATTGAACAAAACAGGTCTGATAACTTTACACAATCAGCTGTTCGCTATCGTTTGAGCTGAGTTTGCCATTTGTGATATTTATATTGCTGCTTGCAATAAATAAATAAATTTAAAATTGCCCTTTAAAAGCGTGAAAGCATCACTCCTAGAACGGACCGCATCCCATAAACTGGTTTATTTAAGAAAATTAGCAAATCAACCCTAATTTACTTTTGGCGCATTTCCACAATGAACAGCTGTTTGTTTTGATTAAGCACCTAAAGCACAAAATTACACCAAAGAAATACCAGAAAATTGCTTGTATTGTGCAACACGTTTTCACTTTTGTATCATTTTTAAACACTGAAATCGTTGTAAAAGTACAACGATATTTTAGTCATAGGTAGGGGTCTAGCAAAAAGTGTAAACTCGATTCTGTACAAATTGTTGTTGGGCTTGCACTTTTACACTTTTCCAACACAAAGTGAACACCCTAATTGTATATTCGACTGCCGTTTTTTTGCCATTCATGCAGCTCTCTAATAGATAGGTGATGATGACCCCCCAAAAAACTGCATCAAAAGTTTGGATGCCACGCCAACCAATACCGCCCCAGCCCCCTTTCTCACACCTTTTACAAACTTTGAGCTAGAGTTACCAAATTTGGTAGGAAGGCAGGGGGGCCATCTGCATCGGAGAATCTTTAAGGCAGCGTGTACCCCTTTTATTCAAATTATTTCCGGGTTGAATAAGAGATGATTATTTCTGTTTTCGATTATTTAAATGCTGATTCCTTTCATGTGGTTTGAATAAGATTCTTCTATTTCATATGCTTATTTTGTTTCGTTATAATAATTTTCGTTTATGTTATCGATAATATGATTGTTGATATTTGATTTGTAGCAATTCTTCGTTATCGTTATCGCTCTTTCAATCGATTACCTAAATGCGCTAATAATGTATCATTATCGTTATCGGTATCGTTTGTTTTTACTATCGATTAACTCTCATTACAGACCAAGGCATTCTGTGCAACATACAATATTGATCTGTTCGTGGTTGTCTATTCTGTAGTGGATCGCTGTACCTTCCAAGCGGCAGAAAGGGTTCTGACCTCCCTCAAGAAGAGCGATATGCTGCTGACACGAGGCGAAATCCTGTTGGGCAACAAAACCGATTTGGAGAGGCACTGTAAGTTGTCGCGTCAACGTGAGTGTGTGGTAGCCCTAAAAAACCTAACCCAGCTGGAACCAACAAAATGAATTGAGCAAAAGTATATATATTTACGTTACTGCTTCTCCCTCCTCCCCACCCCCTTTTATCAATTTTGCAGTGGGGCGAAAGCTGGCGCGAGCGATTGTCCTCGGGTCTGGATCACAACTTTGGTGAACTGCTCGTGGGCATTGTGGCGCAGGTGAAGCTCAATCCCCAAAGAATACGTCTACTGACTGAAAAGGAAAAGCAGCGTTTGAACTCACAGAGCACCATACAGAATTATCGGCATATGCATCTGCCTGCTAGGCGTATTGCTCGTCAAATGAGCATGTGCCAGGATGACGGGCATACGACACTGGACAACAATGATGATGAACTGGCTGAGGCTCAGGCAGAGACAGGATCGACGAACTCTGAATCTGGAGAGCATCCCTATGCCGAAAATGGTCTCGACTTTGAGAGCGAATTCTGGCTGCTAGTCATGCGTAATCGTCGGGACAAAAACTTTCCCAATGATTCCTATAATGGTCCATCGGCTTTGGCAGCGGATCATGAAAGTGAAATGCTTGCTGCCGAACACGAAGAACTCAAGTTGAGTGGGGTCAATTTCTTTGAGGATTATAATGATGACGCTGATGATGATGATGTGGATGTTGATGAGCTCGATGATGATAATGTCGAGAACATTATTGGTTGCGTGAACGCTGACAAAGATGATGATGAAGACTCGCATGCTAGCAATGTCTATTGCAATCGCAAATTGGCCAGCAAGCTAACCGAACGCATCAAACTCTTTATTGCATCCGTGCTGGATTTTTAGGACAACACGAAACGACGCAACTTCAACAGCTGCACCGATCTATTCATCATCTAAGCAGCTGAGGTGGTCGAATAGCATGTGTGTGTGTGACTGAATGTATAGGAAGGCAGCTGAAGGGGAGAATAAAATGGGAAACAACAACGACCAGAAAGATCAATATAATATAAGTGAAAAATATCTTGTGAAAAAAGAAAAAAAACGATTTCGAAAACAATACGAATTTAGTTGAACGAATTTAAAAACTATTAATTATTGATGATTGAAAAAGTAACAAAACAAAAAAAAAAACGATAATCAATCGAAAAAACAGTGAAAGAAACTTATGAAAATTATGTTTCGGTTTGCCAAAAGATCTGAACACTATATAAAAAAAAAACAAAACGGCAATTTTTTTCGTTTGATTTTTATACTCGATACCGAAGGTAAAGAGTATATTGGTTTTGTGCAATGTCCGTCATGGTATCTGTCCGTCGGTCCGTCTGTCCGTCTGTCCGTCCGTATGTGTGCACGTTTTTTCCACACCCTTCAAGCTAGAGACTTGAAACTTTCCAATTCTCTTTATCTATGGGATAGTAAATTAAAGTGTCAAGATGGGGGTTCTATGATAACTGGGGGGCTGGCAAATCGATAAATTCGATAACTAAAAACCGATAAATCCACATATTTCGCACATCCTTACAGCTCGAACTACCAAATTTGGTAAGAAGATAGCTATTAGCAACCCCCAAAAACCTGCATCAAAAATTTTGGAGCCACGCCCCCCCATTCCGCCGCCAACCCCCCGCATTTTAAAGTCAAAAACGCCTATATCTCCCAAAGTTTTTGAGCTATAGCCACCAAATTGGTGCCAAGATAGGTGATGATGACCCCCTAAAAACTGCATCAAAAGTTTGGATGCCACGCCTACCGATACTGCCCTAGCCACCCCCATCCACCCCAACGCTTCGTCAAAAACGGGAATGCGTGCATCTTCCAGAGTTGTGGAGCTAGAGCCTCCAAATTTGGTGGGAATATAGCTAGTAACGACCCCCAAAAAAACTGCATCAAAATTTTGGAGCCACGCCCACCCATTAAGCCCCCAGCCCCCCGCATTGTGAAATTAGAAACGGCTATATCTCCCTCAGTTTTAGAGCTAAAGCCACCAAATTTGGTGCCAAGATAGGTGATGATGACCCCCCAAAAACTGCATTAAAAGTTTGGATGCCACGCCCACCAATACTGCCCTAGCCGCCCCCAGCCACCCCAACGCTTCGTCAAAAACGGGAATGAGTATATCTTCCAGAATTTTGGAGCTAGAGCCACCAAATTTGGTAGAAAGATAGCTGGCAACGACCCCCAAAAATCTGAATCAAAGTTTTGGAGCCACGCCCACCCATTTCGCCCCCCTTTCCGCACCTTTAACAAACTTTTAGCTAGAGTCACCAAATTTGGTATGAAGATAGCAACTGACATGCCACAAAGATATGCATCAAAAATTTGGATGCCACGCCCACCCATACCGCCCCCAGCCCCCCTTTCCCCACCTTTTACAAACTTTGAGCTAGAGTCACCAAATTTGTAAGGTAGATAGCTTGTGGCATCCCCATCTGCATCGGAAAATCTTTAAGGCAGCGTACACCCCTGCCGCATCCGTACCCCTCCGCAATCAGGCCTTTTTTTTACCGGTTTTAATACTGGTATCGAGTATGCCGCAGTCGGTTGCGTCCGACTGCAACGTTTCCACTTGTTTTTTATTATTTATTGAAGATTTATTGTGTAAGTGTTTTTTGTTTATTTTTGTCATAAATGCTGATGAACATAAGAGGTTATCATAATACAATTGATAAAAAAAAAATTTAGTCCAAAAATAATTTTTTTTTTCGTCAATCTCAAACGACAAAACTAAAGCATCCCTTTCTAAAAAATTTTAAATTAATATTGAGCTGGGAATAATTTACTTTTGAGGTTACTGGCACATCTTCTCGATATGGAGGATATTGAACTATAAATTACACCCGGTGAGGCTGCTTTCCAGGCTATTTTTACAGCTTCGAATAGACCTTGCAACAAAAAATTTTAGTCCAAAAATAGTTTTTTTTTCATCAATCTAAACGACAAAACTAAAGCACCCCTTTCTAAAAAATTAAAAAATTATTATGCTTACCTCTCTTGTTTATCAATATTTATGACATAAATAAATAAGAAACACTAACACAATAAATCTACAGCGTCGTTTTCTTAAAAAAACAAATCAAATGAATAAAATTACCTAGGGGGGTGCTTATTATTGTCCGACACTGTATATTGGTATATTTTTGGTATAATTTTATTGTTATTCCAAATTGCAAAATGAAACATTGTTTTCAAGCACAAAAATTTACAAAGCACAAATACACAAAAAAAAAAAAAATGTTAACTAAAAAACGAACATAAAACAGCAAAACAGTCAAAAAAAAATCAAAAAAATATTTGCGAACAAGCATACCTATAACATTTATTCGAAACTTAATTTATTTGTAACATCTATGTGTCGTGTTAGGTTAATGGGGCTATGCCCAAGCAGCCACAGCAGCAACAACAACAACAACAACAAATGGCCAACAAACGAGTTAACATATGAAGCAACATATACATAGCAATTGGCTGGCTGTATGTGAAAGCTCAGAATTGTTTAGTTTGTTTGTTTTTGCTATTGAATTGCGATAAGTATTATTCACAAACACAAACAAAATATAATTGATGTTTAATCCACTCTAAGTAAAAATAATATACATATATACATACATAAATAAATACATATGTATCTATGCCTTGTAGCCCTTTTTGACATTTCCCACACATTCGAAAAAAAAGGTTTGTTGTTCTTTTTTGAAAACTAAGCAGCAACTGCTTACATTCTCTTAATTGGTGTTACTTGACTGTCTTTAAACTATATTGAGCGTTATTTTTAATTGGGCTGGGATTCGAGTTAAAATTTTAAGATTTTCTAACAAAACATATTCAAAATCATATGCATACATATACATTTTCAAAATAAACATACTACATACATATATATATTTTTATATAGATATGTTACATACAAATACTTATAAAAAATATCTTATATAATAATATACAACAACAAAAAAATATCCAAAATGTATTTTGAGAGAACCTTAACGCATACAAAAATGACAAACTAAAAAATAACTAAATTGAACAAAAAAAGATTTTGTCCCGAAATGGGAAAATTTGGGAATTTTATCGAAACTATCTATTTTCAATATATTATATTGTTGGGTTATTGATGTATTTAAAAAAAAATATTTTATATACATACATATATATATATATATATGAATACCCTGTCGGTTTTTAAGTCAAGAGGAAAGTGTGAATCGCAAAAATAACAAAATGGTAAATGATAATGTTTGTATGTTTATAGATCTTTTATAGAAGATTCTAGTTAAAGGGTATTAGTTAGAGTTGTTAGAGACGGGCAGTGTATACATATTTATTCATATATTTAAGCTAACACACACACACATACACATTTACAAGTTTTAGATGTGAACTTTAAAACATACACAAATTTTTCTCTATGTAAATATATATACGCGTATTTAGAAAGACATACATAAAAGTATGCAACAATATTTTTGTCGGGGATAAAATGTGCTATGAAATTGGCTCTGTAAGTAGCATTGTGAAAATTAATTTACCATATATTCATTGGTTTGAAAACTAAAAAAAAAAAAAACAAAATCTTTTGGAACTGCAGTATGTACTAAGTGAATGGAATTGTTGAAAAAGAATCATAAGAAAAAAAAAAGTATTAATAAAATCCAAAAGATTCAATGTTTTAGGCTGGGCAAAGGTGAGAAATCGCCTTGGTTGGGGGATATAAATATATGATAAGCACATTTTAAGTCGTAATGTAAAACATTAAAAGCATATTTAACATGTTTTTCAAAAATTAATATTTTAACCGAATTATATAAATGTATTTAGCGCGAAATGAATTTTCAATTGAAAGTTAAACCTACTTTTATGATTGAGTAAAATATAATAAATGCTATAAAAAAAAAGACTTTTGATTTTTATACTCGATACCGAAGGTAAAGAGTATATTGGGTTTGTGCAATGTCCGTCATGGTGTCTGTCCGTCTGTCCGTCCGTATGTGTGCAAGTTTTTTCCACACCCTTCAAGCTAGAGACTTGAAACTTTCCAATTCTCTTTATCTATGGGATAGTAAATTAAAGTGTCAAGATGGGGGTTCTACGATAACTGGGGGGCTGGCAAATCGATAAATTCGATAACTCAAAACCGATAAATCCACATATTTCGCACATCCTTACAGCTAGAAGTACCAAATTTGGTAAGAAGATAGCTACTAGCAACCCCAAAAAACTGCATCAAAAAATTTGGAGCCACGCCCACCCATTCCGCCCAAGCCCCCCCCGCATTATGAAATCAGAAAAACCTATATCTCCCACAGTTTTTGAGCTATAGCCACCAAATTTGGTGCCAAGATAGGTGATGATGACCCCCAAAAACTGCGTCAAAAGTTTGGATAATACGCTCACCAATACCGCCCTAGCCACCCCCATCAGCCCCAACGCTTCGTCAAAAACGGGAATGCGTGTATCTTCCAGAGTTGTGGAGCTCAGGCCACCAAATTTGGTAGGAAGATATCTGGCACCGACCCCCAACAATCTAACAATCTGCATCAAAGCTTTGGAGCCACGCGCAACCATTCCGCCCCCCTTTCCCCACCTTAAACAAACTTCGAGCTAGAGTCACCAAATTTGTTATGCAGATACTAATTGACATCCCACATAGATCTGCACCAAAAATTTGGAAGCCACACCCACCTAATCCGCACCCAGCCCCCCTTTCCCCACATTTTACAAACTTTGAGCTAGAGTCACAAAATTTGGTATTCAGATAGTTATTTACATCCCACATAGATCTGCACCAAAAACTTGAATGCCATGCCCAACCATACCGCCCCCGGCCCCCTTTTCCCCACGTTTTACAAACCTTGAGCTAGAGTCACAAAATTTGGAAGGAATATAGCTGGTGGCATCCCCATCTGCATCGGAGAATCTTTAAGGCAGCGTACACCCCTGCCGCATCCGTACCGCTTTGCAATCAGGCCTCTTTTTACCGGTTTTAATACTGGTATCGAGTATACCGCAGTCGGTTGCGTCCGACTGCAAACTTTTCCACTTGTTTTTTTTGTAAACTTTCTCTCGTTGCTTTGGTCAATTTAGCGAAGACCAGTTATCTGTTTTTTAAACCCATTAAGTAAAAATAAACGAATATATATTACTAAATGATACATACATTAACACTTATTAAAAGTTTTTAGTCCTTTTACCTCCTCGAAATTTTTTACTTTTCAAAGAGAGTTTTTGCTTGAACGAGTAAACTCGTCTTTTGCAGCTAACAGGTTAATATAACATTCACTTACATGATCTTACTATCTTACTATGTTACTTTATGATTTCAAATGACATGGCATTTGATGATGTTCAAGAATTGTTTGAAGACGAAGGAATTAATGACGAATCATTGCTTGAGATTGCTGTGAATGAAGCAAAGAATTCGAAATCAGATGACGGCAGCTCTGAAGAAACCGATCCGATTTGTCCAACGATAGAAAAGCTCCAAGAAGGATTCTCATAAGCTAGCAGCTTGGAATCGTGCTTTTTAAATTCAGATCCGGTCATCGAACGACGACTTAAGTTTAAGAGAGAGTTGGAAAAAATACTTTTGCCTTATAAGGAGTGCTATAAAGATGCTTTAAAAGCCACCAAAAAATCGAAATTGACTGATTTTTTCGATAAGGAGCCACCAAAAAAGAAAACATGTTGAAACAAAACGGCTTAAGCTATGTATAAATGAAACATATGATCTTCTTACTTCTTAATATTTTTGAGTTTTTAAAAAGTTAAGCCTGTTAATTAATTATATGAAGTAACTTTTTTAATTTAATACCAACTTTTAATTTTGCAAATATGAATGTTAAAAAATCGTAAGCTTTTTTACGATATTAATTTTTTCTTGTTGTCGAAAAATGCGACTTCGATTTAGGGTTAGCTGTGGCCAAAGGAAAACGCACTCAAATCGATTTCAAACTTTAATGCGCTGGCACAACCAGCGACTACGAACGAGAAAGAGCGACTATATCGCGATCATAGAAAAAAAATGAGATGCTTAAGAACTAAGAATGATTGACTTAACTTTGTTACATTAGATGAGTTACTATGTTAATAACATGAGTGAAAATATAATTACTCATGTTTACGTTCGACTAACAACATTCAATCGTCTTTTACTTCATTTACTAATTTCATTATTTTACAAATATTATGACTAAAATACTGTGCTAACAAATGTTATACATATATTTAAGGCATACACATAAGTAACTTTTGGTTAATTTTGAACAAATATATGAGGTTTAAATATAAAAAGACCAAATTTTAAAATTAAAAAAAATTTTTTTTGCCAAATTTGAATTTCAGGAACGTAACCCCTTGTTTTGTACTGAATCCACGTTTCGCTTAACAAGATTTCGCTTAACACGAGGTTTTCTAGGAACGTAACCCCCGTGTTAAGCGAGGGCCAAGTGCATACTCTTTACCTTCGGTAACGAGTAGAAAAACCTATCATATGGACTTTTTTACTTAGTTAGCTTTTTAACCAGTTTTTGAACAAGAGTTGTTTGAATGAGTTCTTCATCAATAGATATGCAAATTTTCTTTTCCTACACACATAGGAAAATACACACACACGCACCACAATAAATGTTGCGTGTGCAGCATAAAGTTAACTTTGCACTTTGGTTGGCACTGAAGCCAGCGTCAGCCACACCTTCTATTTGTAGGTGTGTTTGTGTTTAAGCATGCCATATTCCTTACATAGTGATCAAACGTACATGTGATTAAGCACGCAAGAACGCATGAAGCCAGCGTCAGCCACAGCTTCTATGTGTTGGTGTTTGTGTGTGTTTGTCTCTTGCTTAGACTACATTTGATTAAGAACGCATGAACTACTAACATTCAAAACTGACTCTTAGCTTTCGTGGCTTTAGGCTTTGCACTTACCCAAAGGGTAGTTAATATATATGTAAGTATGGAAAGTTTGAGTAGAAGGTCTTATTAGTTTCTAGAACTCCCAAAAATAAAAAAATCATCGCTATTGTTCCTTTTAGATTTAATATTGTATATTGTAGCTAAGCTAATAAAATAACAAAAATAAAAAATATATAGGAAGTATGGATCACAATTAGAAATGTAGCACTCAACATTTTCCTCAAACTCTCTTAGTCCAATTTTCATTTCTTGGTAAGTGATTTAATGGGCGTGGCAAACAGCAACATTGTTAAGATTAGGCTAATGGCAGTTCGCAAGTCGCAGCTCCCCACTGAGCGTAACAAAGTTTAATTGAAAGCTGCAAGGCTTTTCATATTTTATGAGTGTGTGGCATAATTAATATGCAAATGGGCTTGAATAAAACGCCACACACCGAACGGAATCCTATTAAAATTTAAAAATTTCACACAAAAGAATCCAAATGATTTTAACGTTTAACACTTACACACACATTTGTTTTTGTCGCTAAACACTTACCTGACCTTAAGTCATAGCCGCATATATATTCCGATGTGGTGAACTGATAGGTTGAACTTCGACTTTCTTTTCCTCTTTCATATTCTCCGGGTATTTAGATTCACTCGTCTTCAAATCATTTAGCTCAGTTTTCGATGGATCCCCAGCCGCATCATCGGCTGATGTCTTCGAGGCAGTACTAAGAGCAGAGAGGAAACCCAGAAAAAAGGTTAGATCCGAAAGGAATCGATAAACAATTTAAAATCCTATCTATAATCGAACTATTTACTGGACAAATACTATCCATCTATTATAAATATAATTTTGTTTCTGCACGTATACAATTATTAAAATCAATGAGTGTTGGAACTCACGGGCGATGTGTTAACACCTGTTTGTTGGTGGGTGCGTGTCATAACGCCCAGTGTCATAGCGCCCACTCCCAAAGTGTCGTAGCACCCGTGGGCGTTATGTCATTACCAATAAAATTTGAATTTATTATTATTCAATCGCAATATTTATTTGGGAAAGGACGCTGGCAACAATTTTATTTTAAAAACTATTTATAACGTTAAGAAATAATGAAAAGTTGTATACAAAAAATCGAGCGAAAATTTGTATACAAATTTTCGTCTGCGGCGCCAAAACTTACACAATTGAAATATTCAATTTAAATATTTTGTAAAATAAACTACTTATAACGTAAAGAATTAATTACAATAAATCGCGCGATTTTTTTGTATACAAATTTTCGCCTGCAGCGCTAAGACTGACACAACTAGGAGCTGTGTAAAGCAACCTTTAGGTGCAATCTTGAAAGTACCGTCCAATATATCCAAACAAAAAATTGGGGTCTTATTTCCCAATTATTACCATTTAATTTATATAAGTGCCATAAGGCCCACAAAAATAGTGACACAAGGTCCTGCGAGCGCCATGACACTGGGCGTTATGACATGTACCCTTTGTTGGTGTGTTTGTACCTGCATTATTGCTATGAGCACATTTTCTTGAACAAAAATAATATTTTATTGAATTTGGGTTTACTTTTTGAAATTGGCTTCATCATTCGTCTGTTCATCCTATTATTAAAGAGGTCCGCTATGTTAGTCTGTAAGTGTGTGTGTGTGTGTATTTACAAACGAAGCAATACAGAATTGCACTGAACGAATGATAAATTTTGGATAGTCTTATAATGTTGGTAGATGATATGTTATTAAACAGTTTTTAGTTATTTCTCAATTGTGTGCTTACGCCAACCTTTGGCTGGGGGCGGTATGGGTGGGCGTGGCATCCAAATTTTTGATGCAGATCTTTGTGGAATGTCAATTGCTATATTCATACCAAATTTGCTGACTCTAGCTAAAAGTTTTTAAAAGAAGTGGAAAGAGGGGCGAAATGGAGGGGTGGCTCCAGAACTTTGATGTTGATTTTGGGGGTCGTTGCCAGCTATCTTCTCACCAAATTTGGAGGCTCTAGCTCCACAACTCTGGAAGATACACGCATTCCCGTTTTTGACGAAGCGTTGGGGTGGATGGGGGTGGCTAGGGCAGTATCGGTGGGCGTGGCATCCAAACTTTTGATGCAGTTTTTAGGGGGTCATCATCACCTATCTTGGCACCAAATTTGGTGGCTATAGCTCAAAAACTGTGGGAGATATGGGCTTGCGGAGTGGCTGGGGGCGGAATGGGTGGGCGTGGCTCCAAAATTTTTGATGCATTTTTTTGGGGGTTGCTAGTAGCTATCTGCTTACGAAAATTTGGTAGTTCTAGCTGTAAGGATGTGCGAAATATGTGGGTTTATCGGTTTTGAGCTATCGAATTTATCGATATTCCATTAGTTTGCCAGTTATCGTAGAACCCCCATCTTGACATTTTAATTTACTATCCCATAGATAAAGAGAATTGGAAAGTTTCAAGTCTCTAGCTTGAAGGGTGTGGAAAAAACTTGCAACCATACGGACGGACAGACGGACAGACACCATGACGGACATTGCACAAAACCAATATACTCTTTACCTTCGGTATCAAGTATAAATACCAAAAATTACAATATCACCAAACAATACAATAAATATCCAAAGCTGCCAATAAAAATGCAGTCGTGTCTGGATATAACGAACGTCCTAAATAGTGAACACCTCGAAAAAGTGAACACCCAAAAATTTACATGGAGTACTCTAAATAGTGACCAAACGCAAAACTCGAAATAGTAAATAAAACTTTTTAATAAACTTTAAGCAGAAAAAGAAAGAAATATCACACAAAAGGGAATGCTCACACTTACACTACTAAACATTTTTTGCTTTGCTACACTGCAACACTACGGGAAATTCGAAGAAACCACTGAATTAAAAAGTAACGGAGTTAAAAAAAGGTCTAAGGCGTGTGTCAGTGGGACAAGGATATAAATTTCACATTGTTTTATAATAGAATATAGTTCATGAATTATCTCATAGAAGTCATAGATATTGTTGTTTACTTCAACTATAGCAACCAATACCTAAATAAAAAATTCCATGTCTTAATTCACTTACAAATAATTTACACTTTTTTGTGTCTTTGGCTGCAACCGCTCACTGTGCACTTCATTGTGTTTTTTTTAAGAGTCGGATGATGAAGACCAAGGGGAATTGCAGATTGGAAATACTATTAAAGCTTACGAAGCTATAGACAGTTTTGACAAGGCTATCGCATGGGCTGAGGCCAATACTACTGACTTTTCTGCGATTCTAAAAATTCGCAGTCTGCGTAAAAAAGCTGCCTAAAAACTAATTTCTGGACGCAAAAAGCAAACATTAATTCGCGATTTTTTTTCAAAAAAGATACATATTTAATTTAACTTGTTTACAAATTTATTTAATTGATTTTAAATGTAGCTTTTCCATACACAAATGTGTATTTTGATCAAAAAATATAAGTCTCAAAATAGTGAATAACCTCGGAATAGTGAAAAGGCCTTGAACATATTAGTTCACTATATCCAGACATGACTGTATCAATAATGCCAGAAATACCGAAATATACCGAAATACCAAAATAATAACAAAAATATTAGAAATCCTAACAATACAAAAAACACCAAACATTTCCAAAAACATCAATAATTCCATAAAATACCAAAAATTACCAATCATATACAGAAAATATACATACGACTTAAAAACAACTTTTTGTGTTCGACCACACAAGTATTCCGAAAGCCAAAATAAAAGTTTTGATGGAAATCCAATAAAATATAATTTTTGAAGCAACAGAGAATGACTAACAGAGTCAAATGCCTTACTGAAATCGGTGTAAACAACGTCAGTTTGCATTTTTTCCTGAAACCCTTTAATAACAAGCGAAGTGAATTCAAGAAGGTTAGTGGTAGTTGATCTACGCCTAACAAAACCGTGTTGATAAGACGATATAATTGAACTACATCCGTGTTGCAGTTGAGAACAAATAATTTTTTCAAAGACTTTTGGAATGGCAGACAACTTGGATATACCCCTATAATTTTTAACGTTTGACTTTGAAGAATTTTTATGGAGTGGAATGATAAAAGAATCCTTCCATATATCAGGAAACACAGTTGAGTCAACCGACAAGTTTAATAATTTATGTAAGGGTTTACAAAATGAATCCGCACAGTATCTAAGTATACAACCTGGCACTTCATCAGGACCAGGCAAGTAGCCGGGCTTGATAGAGTTAAGGTCACTTAGAAGTGTGTACTCAGATATAACTGGGACATTTATGCAATTTGACGATTGAACTTGAAAACAAGTAAGAAGGCTCTAGTCGGGAGAGCCCGACTAGAATATACCCTGAACCCAGTTGCAATAAATAATATAAATTGATATAAGACTTTGGTATACTGACTTTACTTCAATCGATTAAATTCGATATCTCCGGTGTTTCTTTAGCGATTTGGACGAAATTTTCAGAAAAGTTCTATCGTTACCCATTATTTCAACCCTAATTTTTACATATTCCAAATTCGATATTTTTTTGTTATCGATTGCATGTGTATATCGGAAACCAGAATAGTTATCGATAATTTGAAGAAAACTTGTTCTGCTCATGGTATAGGAGAACTTATATCCAAAATCTGAAGTCTCTCGCTTTTGGTTTCTCTGAGATCCACGCGTTCATACAGACGGACAGACGGATAGACGGACGGACAGAATATATATACTTTATGAAGTCGGAGATGCTTCCTTCTGCCTGTTACATACTTTTGCACAAAACCATTATACCCTTATTTACCCATTTTATGGATTAAGGGTATAAAAAGTAACGGAGTTAAAAAAAAGGTCTAAAGCGTGTGTCAGTGGGACAAGGATATAAATTTCACATTGTTTTATAATAGAATATATACTTCATGAATTATCTCATGAAAGTCATAGATATTGTTATTTACTTTAACTATAGCAACCAATACCTAAATAAAACATTCCATGTCCTAATTCACTTACAAATTATTTACACTTTTTTTGTGTCTTTGGCTGCAACCGCTCACTGTGCACTTCATTGTGTTTTTTTTAAGAGTCGGATGATGAAGACCAAGGGGAATTGCAGATTGGAAATACTATTAAAGCTTCCGAAGCTATAGACAGTTTTGACAAGGCTATCGCATGGGCTGAGGCCAATACTACTGACTTTTCTGCGATTCTAAAAATTCGCAGTCTGCGTAAAAAAGCTGCCCAAAAACTAATTTCTGGACGCAAAAAGCAAACATTAATTCGCGATTTTTTTCAAAATAGATACATATTTAACTTAAATTGTTTACAAATTTATTTAATTGATTTTAAATGTAGCATTTCCATACACAAATGTGTATTTTGAGCAAAAAATTTTAATCTCGTAATAGTGAACAACCTCGGAATAGTGAAAAGGCCTTGCACATATTAGTTCACTATATCCAGACATGACTGTATCAATAATGCCAGAAATACCAAAATATACCAAAATACCAAAATAATAACAAATATATAAGAAATCCTAACAAAACAATAAACATCAAACATTTCCAAAAATATCAATAACTCCATAAATACCCAAAAATTCCGAAATATAAAAAATTACCATTACGACTTAAAAACAACTTTTTGTGTTCGACCACACAAGTATTCCGAAAGCCAAAATAAAAGTTTTGATGGAAATCAATAAAATATAATTTTTGAAGCAACAGAGAATGACTAACAGAGTCAAATGCCTTACTGAAATCGGTGTAAACAACGTCAGTTTGCATTTTTCCTGAAACCCTTTAATAACAAGCGAAGTGAATTCAAAGAAGGTTAGTGGTAGTTGATCTACGCCTAACAAAACCGTGTTGATAAGACGATATAATTGAACTACATCCGTGTTGCAGTTGAGAACAAATAATTATACTCGATACCGAAGGTAAAGAGTATATTGAGTTTGTGCAATGTCCGTCATGGTGTCTGTCCGTCTGTCCGTCTGTATGAACGCAACTTTTTTCCACACCCTTCGATAACTCAAAACCGATAAATCCACATATTTCGCACATCCTTACAGCTAGAAGTACCAAATTTGGTAAGAAGATAGCTACTAGCAACCCCCAAAAAACTGCATCAAAAATTTTGGAGCCACCCCCCCCATTCCGCCCCCAGCCCCTCCGCATTTTAAAGTCAAAAAAAGCTTATATCTCCCACAGTTTTTGAGCTATAGCCACCAAATTTGGTGCCAAGATAGGTGATGATGACCCCCAAAAACTGCATCAAAGATTGGATGCCACGCCCACCAATACCGCCCTAGCCACCCCCATGTGCCCCAACGCTTCGTCAAAAACGGGAATGCGTGTATCTTCCAGAGTTGTGGAGCTAGAGCCTCCAAGTTTGGTGGGAAGACAGCTGGGAACGACCCCCAAAATCTGCATCAAAGTTTTGGAGCCACGCCCACCCATTCCGCCCCCAGCCCCCCGCATTTTGAAATCAGAAATGGCTATATCTCCCACAGTTTTTGAGCTAGAGCCACCAAATTTGGTGCCAAGATAGGTGATTATGACCCCCCAAAAACTGCATCAAAAGATTGGATGCCACACCCACCAATACCGCCCTAGCCGCCCCCATCCACCCCAACGCTTCGTCAAAAACGGGAATGCGTGTATCTTCCAGAGTTGTAGAGCTAGAGCCTCCAAATTTGGTAGGAAGATAGCTGGCAACGACCCCCAAAAATCTGCATCAAAGTTTTGGAGCCACGCTCTCCATTTCGCCCCCCTTTCCCCACTTTTTACAATTTTCGAGCTAGAGTCACCAAATTTGGTATGAAGATAGCAATTGACATTTCAGAAAGATCTGCATCAAAATTTGGATTCCACGCCCACCCATACCGCCCCCAGCCCCCCTTTCCCCACTTATTACAAATTTCGAGCTAGAGTCACCAAATTTGGTATGAAGATAGCAATTGACATTTTACAAAGATCTGCATCAAAAATTTGGATGCCACGCCCACCCTTAACGCCCCCAGCCCCCTTTCCCCATCTTTTACAAACTTCGAGCTAGAGTCACCAAATTTGGTATATAGATAGCAATTGAACTTTTACAAAGATCTGCTTCACAAATTTGGATGTCACGCCCACCCTTACCGGCCCCAGCCCCCTTTCCTCAACTTTTACAAACTTCGAGCTAGAGTCACCAAATTTGGTATGAAGATAGCAATTGACATTCCACAAAGATCTGCAACAAAAATTTTGATGCCACGCCACCCAAACCGCCCCCAGCCCCCCTTTCCCCACCTTTTACAAATTTTGAGCTAGAGTCACCAAATTTGGTATGAAGATAGCAATTGACATTTCAGAAAGATCTGCAACAAAATTTTGATGCCACAACTACCCATACCGCCCCAGCCCCCCCACCCTTTTCCCCACCTTTTACAAACTTTGAGCTAGAGTCACCAAAAACCCCTGCCGCATCCGTACCCCTTTGCATTCAGGCCTCTTTTTACCGGTTTTAATTCTGGTATCGAGTATGCCGCAGTCGGTTGCGTCCGACTGCAACGTTTCCACTTGTTTTTTCAAAGACTTTTGGAATGGCAGACAACTTGGATATACCCCTATAATTTTTAACGTTTGACTTTGAAGAATTTTTATGGAGTGGAATGATAAAAGAATCCTTCCATATATCAGGAAACACAGTTGAGTCAACCGACAAGTTTAATAATTTATGTAAGGGTTTACAAAATGAATCCGCACAGTATCTAAGTATACAACCTGGCACTTCATCAGGACCAGGCAAGTAGCCGGGCTTGATAGAGTTAAGGTCACTTAGAAGTGTGTACTCAGATATAACTGGGACATTTATGCAATTTGACAATTGAGCTTGAAAACAAGTAAGAAGGCTCTAGTCGGGAGAGCCCGACTAGAATATACCCTGAACCCAGTTGCAATAAATAATATAAATTGATATAAGACTTTGGTATACTGACTTTACTTCAATCGATTAAATTCGATATCTCCGGTGTTTCTTAAGCGATTTGGACGAAATTTTCAGAAAGGTTCTATCGTTACCCATTATTTCAACCCTCATTTTTACATATTCCAAATTCGATATTTTTTTGTTATCGATTGCATGTGTATATCGGAAACCAGAATAGTTATCGATAATTTGAAGCAAACTGCTGCTCATGGTATAGGAGAACTTATATCCAAAATCTGAAGTCTCTCGCTTTTGGTTTCTCTGAGATCCACGCGTTCATACAGACGGACAGACGGATAGACGGACGGACAGAATATATATACTTTATGAAGTCGGAGATGCTTCCTTCTGCCTGTTACATACTTTTGCACAAAACCATTATACCCTTATTTACCCATTTTATGGATTAAGGGTATAAAAAGTAACGGAGTTAAAAGAAAGGTCTAAAGCGTGTGTCAGTGGGACAAGGATATAAATTTCACATTGTTTTATAATAGAATATAAACTTCATGAATTATCTCATGAAAGTCATAGATATTGTTATTTACTTCAACTATAGCAACCAATACCTAAATAAAACATTCCATGTCCTAATTCACTTACAAATTCTTTACACTTTTTTTGTGTCTTTGGCTGCAACCGCTCACTGTGCACTTCATTGTGTTTTTTTTAAGAGTCGGATGATGAAGACCAAGGGGAATTGCAGATCGGAAATACTATTAAAGCTTACGAAGCTATAGACAGTTTTGACAAGGCTATCGCATGGGCTGAAGCCAATACTACTGACTTTTCTGCGATTCTAAAAATTCGCAGTCTGCGTAAAAAAGCTGCCCAAAAACTAATTTCTGGACGCAAAAAGCAAACATTAATTCGCGATTTTTTTCAAAATAGATACATATTTAACTTAAATTGTTTACAAATTTATTTAATTGATTTTAAATGTAGCTTTTCCATACACAAATGTGTATTTTGAGCAAAAAATTTTAATCTCGAAATAGTGAACAACCTCGGAATAGTGAAAAGGCCTTGCACATATTAGTTCACTATATCCAGACATGACTGTATCAATAATGCCAGAAATACCAAAATATACCAAAATACCAAAATAAAAACAAATATATTAGAAATCCTAACAAAACAATAAACATCAAACATTTCCAAAAATATCAATAACTCCATAAATACCCAAAAATTCCGAAATATAAAAAATTATCATTAATCCCAAAAATACCTTAAATACCAAAAATACTAAAACAAATCCCGAAATACCAAAAATTACCAATCATATACAGAACAAGTGGAAACGTTGCAGACGGACGCAACCGACTGCGGCATACTCGATACCAGTATTAAAACCGGTAAAAAGAGGCCTGATTAATTTTTTCAGTGAAGGGGTACGGATGCGGCAGGGGTGTACGCTGCCTTAAAGATTCTCCGATGCAGGTGGGGATGCCACCAGTTATATTCCTTCCAAATTTGGTGACTCTAGCTCAAAGTTTGTAAAAGGTAGGGAAAGGGGTGGCTGGGGGCGGTATGGGTAGTTGTGGCATCAAAACTTTTGATGCAGATCTTTGTAAAAAGTCAACTGCTATCTTCATACCAAATTTGGTGACTCTAGCTCGAAGTTTGCAAAAGGTGGGGAAAGGGGTGGCTGGGGCGGAATGGGTGGGCGTGGCATCCAAATTTGTGATACAGATCTTTGTGGAATGTCAATTGCTATCTTCATACTAAATTTGGTGACTCTAGCTCAAAGTTTGAAGTAGGCGGGGAAAGGGGGGCGAAATGGTGGGCGTGGCTCCAAAACTTTGATGCAGATTTTTGGGGGTCGTTCCCAGCTATCTTTCCACCAAATTTGGTGGCTCTAGCTCCACAACTCTGGAAGATACACTTATTCCCGTTTTTGACGAAGCGTTGGGGTGGATAGGGGCGACTAGGGCAATATTGGTGGGCGTGGCATCTAAACTTTTGATGCAGTTTTTGGGGGGTCATCATCACCTATCTTGGCACCAAATTTGGTGGCTCTAGCTCAAAAACTGTGGGAGATATAGCCATTTCTGATTTCAAAATGCGGGGGGCCTGGGGGCGTAATGGGTGGGCGTGGCTCCAAAATTTTTGATGCAGTTTTTTGGGGGTTGCTAGTAGCTATCTGCTTACGAAAATTTGGTAGTTCTAGCTGTAAGGATGTGTGAAATATGTGGATTTATCGGTTTTGAATTATCGAATTTATCGATTTGCCAGCCCCCCAGTTATCGTAGAACCCCAATCTTGGCACCTTAATTTACTATCCCATATATAAAGAGAATTGGAAAGTTTCAAGTCTCTAGCTTGAAGGGTGTGGAAAAGTCTTGCAACCATACGGACGGACAGACGGACAGACACCATGACGGACATTGCACAAAACCAATATACTCTTTACCTTCGGTATCGGGTATAAAAATACAGAGAAATACAGAGCAATACAGATATATGTAGAAAAATACAGAAAAATTAAGATAAATTCAGAAAAATACAGAGAAATAGATTAAATTAAATTCAATTGTAGATTTTGTTTCACTCCTTTTTTGTATCCATACAAAATAGTGATAATTCAATAAAAACGATTCAATTTTATTCATGATAGGATGCAATTATTTCATAAATGTTTTGTTGCGACGTTGTCACTTTGAACTATCGTCCGTAAACCAACTTTACAGACAATAAATTATTTTCAACACTCACACAACCAGCAAACTTGCACGATTCTTCCTGCCTGCCAGTGTGAAATAGAGCTAAGTGCCCCGACATGCATTTAATACGGGCCAATTCATGTATGCACATTGAACATTGAACCTTGTACATAAAAACTATATTCTATCATGTACCTCTTTGACACCTTCGCCAGGCTTTTCTAATGGTCTGCACGCACTTAGCGCCTTTTGCGTGACCAAAGCACTCAACGCAAAAAGAAACAAGTAAGAAGGCTCTAGTCGGGAGAGCCCGACTAGAATATACCCTGAACCCAGTTGCAATAGATATATTAAATTTTTTTTTTATTTATTATACTCGATACCGAAGGTAAAGAGTATATTGGGTTTGTGCAATGTCCGTCATGGTGTCCGTCCGTCCGTCCGTCCGTCTGTATGTTCGCAACTTTTTTCCACACCCTTCAAGCTAGAGACTTGAAACTTTCCAATTCTCTTTATCTATGGGATAGTAAATTAAAGTGTCAAGATGGGGGTTCTACGATAACTGGGGGGCTGGCAAATCGATAAATTCGATAACTCAAAACCGATAAATCCACATATTTCGCACATCCTTACAGCTACTAAAAAATTTTGGAGCCACGCCCACCCATTCCGCCCCCAGCTCCCCCGCATTTTAAAGTTAAAAAATCATATATCTCCAACAGTTTTTGAGCTAGAGCCACCAAATTTGGTGCCAAGATAGGTGATGATGACCCCTCAAAAACTGCATCAAAAGATTGGATGCCACGCCCACCAATACCACCCTAGCCACCCCCATCCACCCCAACGCTTCGTCAAAAACGGGAATGAGTGTATCTTCCAGAGTTGTGGAGCTAAAGCCACCAAATTTGGTATGCAGGTAGCACTTGACATTCCACAAAGATCTGCATCAAAAATTTGGATGCCACGCCCACCCATACCGCCTCCAGCCCCCCTTTCTCCACCTAATACATACTTTGAGCTAGAGTCACCAAATTTGGTATGCAGGTAGCAATTGACATTCCACATGAACTGCATCAAAATTGTTGATGCCACGCCCACCCATAACGCCCCCATGCCCCCTTCCCACGTATTTTACAAACTTCGAGCTAGAGTCACCAAATTTAGTATGAAGATAGCAATTGACATTCCACAAAGATCTGCATGAAAAATTTTGATGCCACGCCCACCCATACTGCCCCCAGCTCCCCTTTCGCTACATTTTACAAACTTTGAGCTAGAGTCACCAAATTTGCAACGAAGACAGCTGGTGGCATCCCCATCTGCATCGGAGAATTTTTAAGGCAGCGTACACCCCTGCCGCATCCGTACCCCTTTGAAATAAGGCCTCTTTTTACTGGTTTTAATACTGGTATCGAGTATATCGCAGTCGAATGCGTCCGACTGCAACGTTTCCACTTGTTTTTATTTGATTTTATTGAAAGTTGTTGACAATTCTAAAGTCAACTTTTAAAAAAATAAGTTACAATAAAATAGTAGTAGTAAAAAGCCTAGGCTGAGAACAAAAATGTCTTATAACATCACCTACCGATGGGGGTGTTTTATTTGCCAGTCCGGCCAGCTATGCCCCTTTCCACAGCCAAAAATGTCAGTGATATTATAGACTCTATACTTAAAACAGAGATGTTAGTAGAAAATAGAAAAGAAAAACTTAAATGTGAAAACTAAAAATAAATGTTAAAAATAGAAAAAAAAAAAAATAATAATAATAATAAAAATAAATAAAAAAAGAATACAAAATATTTATATATATGTATATATGACCCGATGAAGGAAAAGAATTTAGCCAGTCCAGCAGGCTCAGCCCCTTTACATAGCTGAGAGCGGTCATTAACTTGCCGAAGATAAACTGAAAGCAATGGTTTGATTAAGGAGAGAGAGGTCTCATTAGAGAACACGTGGTATAGATTATTAAATTGGACGCATAAAACACGAAATGGACTGTGCATAGCGTAATCTGTTGTGCACGTTTTCAAAAATACTGGGCGAAAGTTTCTAGTAGGTCTGGAGGGAATTGAGAAATGGAGATGACCTAACAGAAAAGAAGAATCTATATCACCATTAATCAACTTGTGCAGGAAGGCAACACCAAGGACTATCCTACGATTGTTCAACGACGGGAGGTTAAGGAGAAGAAGCCTACTGGAATATGAAGGCAAGCGAAGGTTATTATCCCAATTTAAGCCTCGTAAGGCAAAAAGCAAAAACTGCTTCTGAACAGATTCGATACGATCCTGGTTATTTCTATACTGGGGGCTCCATATACAAGAGCAGTACTCTAGGATAGGGCGAACAAGGGAAGTGTACAGAGTTTTCGTAACGTAAGGATCGTTAAACTCTTTAGACCAACGTTTAATGAAACCAAGAACACCTTTGGCCTCATTAACAATAGTAGAAATATGAAGGCCGAATGAGAGTTTGGAGTCAAAAAGAACACCAAGGTCCTTGACTGTAAAAATACGTTGCAACGGGGTACTGTCAATTAAGTAATTGGTAATGAAGGGGTTATTTCGGCTGAAAGTCATAAACATACATTTAGAGCAATTGAGAAGCAACTGATTAGTCTTACACCAAAGATGCATTGAATTTAAATCATCTTGTAAGCAAGTATGGTTTAGAGAACTACAGTAGGAGAAAATAAGCTTCACATCGTCTGCGTACATGAGAATGCGAGAATGAGATAAAACAGAGGGAAGATCATTTATAAAAAGAGTGAAGAGTAAAGGACCAAGATGACTACCCTGAGGTACTCCAGAAGTAACATGAACTTGTTTCGAGGTAGCCAATCTTAGGAGTACTCTTTGTTTCCGACCCTTTAAATAAGAAGAAATCCAAGATATAAGTGAGGGAGGGAAACCAATACGGACAAGCTTGAGAAGTAATAGGTCATGGTGTACACTGTCGAAAGCTTTACTGAAGTCTGTGTAAATGACGTCAGTTTGCATTTTCGAGAGGAAAGCATCATTTACTAAAGTTGTGAATTCTAACAGATTGGTCATGGTTGACCGATTTTTTACGAAGCCATGTTGAGCAGGGGATAAGACTGATTTGCAGAAATGTTGCAGAGATGAAGTGATAATTTTTTCAAATAATTTAGGGATAGCGGACAATTTTGCAATGCCCCTATAATTTTCAATATTGGACTGCCCACCTTTTTTGTGAAGAGGGATTATAAAAGATTCTTTCCAAAGATATGGAAAGACAGAAGATTCAAGGCAGAGATTAAAAAGCTTAAGCAATGGGCGAAGAAGAGAAGCACTGCACTCTTTAAGAAGACAACTAGGTATATTGTCAGGTCCAGGAGAGTAAGAAGACTTTAACGAATTTAAAGCTGATAGCAGAGTGGACTGAGAGATGGTAGGAACAGGAATATAATTTGTAGAAGCAATACTATAAGGGTAAGGTATGTTAATAGGGGATGCAGAAGAGTAAGTTGATTGGAAGAAATTGGCAAAAATATTAGCGGATTCGCTATCGATGCTAGATTTATCCATCCCAAACATGAAAGATGACGGTAAAGTGGAAGATTTACGCTTAAAATTGACAAAACTATAAAATTTTTTGGGATTTAGCGTAAATTGCCGTTTGCAACAAATAAGGTAATTCTCATAGCACTGTGAATTCAGGAGAAGAAAGTTTGATTTGGCTATAATGTATTTAGACAAGTCAGCACTCAAGCCAGACCTGCTAAATTTTTTATAATATTTAGATTTATTATTTTGTAAAGTTGATAGTCTTGAAGTGAACCAAGGGGGCTTAGAAGAAACGGACAACGGAGCAGAGTAAGAGATACATTCGTCCAATAGAGAATTTAAGGTGCTATAAAAAGATTTTAGGGCAATATTAATATCAACCGAATCATATATATAAGACCAATCAGTTGCCAGAATACGTTGATTTAGTAATGAGTAATTTCCTCTGCGAAAGCAACGGCGAGGCAGGTTAAACACTGGAGGAGAAGACATAACAGGATTGCTAACAGACAATGTAACTTCTAAAGTAGGATGATATGAATCCTCAGGGACAGACAGAGGGGATGACCTAGATACATTGGCAATACAGTATTTGTTAATAAATACAAGATCGAGTGTTCTAATCAAATGATTAGAAATTGAATTGATCTGAAACAATGGAAGATCAAGCATTTCTTCTAAGAAGTCATGCTGGGCAGACGGTACAAGATAATTTATGGTGTCGGATGAAGACCAGGGGATGGTTGGTAAATTAAAGTCACCCAGTACGATAAAAATATCATTATCACGGATATGAGCAGAAACTTCTTTAATACAAGTTAGGTGTTGAAGATAAACTTGAATGTCAGAAGAAGGAGGGATATAAGAGCAAGTGATATAAACAACATGTGAAGGGAGAGTTATTTTAACAGAAATAATCTCAGCATCATTAATGGCAGAAAAACAGAAAGGTTCCGACTGGAGAGTAGCTTTAACAGCAATTAATACCCCACCACCTCGGCGAGTCGGTCGAACACCTTTTAAGACGATAAAATTATTTGAAACAAGTGGAAACGTTGCAGTCGGACGCAACCGACTGCGGCATACTCGATACCAGAATTAAAACCGGTAAAAAGAGGCCTGATTGCAAACGGGTACGGATGCGGCAGAGGTTTACGCTGCCTTAAAGTTTCTCCGATGCAGATGGGGATGCCATCGCCTATCTTCATACCAAATTTGGTGACTCTAGCTCAAAGTTTGTAAAAGGTGGGGAAACGGGGGGGAAGCTGGGGCGGTAATGGGTAGTTTTGGCATCAAAATTTTTGTTGCAGATCTTTCTGAAATGTCAGTTGCTATCTTCATACCAAATTTGGTGACTCCAGCTCAAAATTTGTAAAAAGTGGGGAAAGGGGGGCTGGGGGCGGTATGGGTGGGCGTGGCATCCAAATTTTTGATGCAGATCTTTGTGGAATGTCAATTGTTATCTTCATACCAAATTTGGTGACTCTAGCTCGAAGTTTGTAAAAGATGGGGAAAGGGGGCTGGGGGCGGTATGGGTGGGCGTGGAATCCAAATTTTTGATGCAGATCTTTGTAAAATGTCAATTGCTATCTTCATACCAAATTTGGTGACTCTAGCTCAAAAATTGTAAAAAGTGGGGAAAGGGGGGCGAAATGGAAGGCGTGGCTCCAAAACTTTGATGCAGATTTTTGGGGGTCGTTGCCAGCTATCTTCCCACCAAATTTGGAGGCTCTAGCTCCACAACTCTGGAAGATACACGCATTCCCGTTTTTGACGAAACGTTGGGGCACATGGGGGTGGCTAGGGCGGTATTGGTGGGCGTGGCATCCAATCTTTTGATGCAGTTTTTGGGGGGTCATCATCACCTATCTTGGCACCAAATTTGGTGGCTATAGCTCAAAAACTGTGGGAGATATAGGCGTTTTTGACTTTAAAATGCGGGAGGGCTGGGGGCGGAATGGGGAAGCGTGTGGCTCCAAAATTTTTGATGCAGTTTTTTGGGGGTTGCTAGTAGCTATCTTCTTACCAAATTTGGTACTTCTAGCTGTAAGGATGTGCGAAATATGTGGATTTATCGGTTTTGAGTTATCGAATTTATCGATTTGCCAGCCCCCCAGTTATCGTAGAACCCCCATCTCGACACTTTAATTTACTATCCCATAGATAAAGAGATTTGGAAAGTTTCAAGTCTCTAGCTTGAAGGGTGTGGAAAAAAGTTGCGTTCATACAGACGGACAGACGGACAGACACCATGACGGACATTGCACAAACTCAATATACTCTTTACCTTTGGTATCGAGTATAAAAAGTTCACAATTAGATATACTTGGAATAACCAAGTTTCAGTAAAAGAAATTATATCAGCATGGAACGAAAAGCTATTCAAAAACAAGTTTTTAAGTTTTGAGACCAGACCCCTAACATTCTGATAAATAATAGATATTTCATCAGAACTTAGTGTTTTGAAACGACAGAGTTATTATTTGAGAAGGTTGCAGCTGGAAGGTTGACAGGTAAAGGCAGAGTTTTTTTTTTTTGCAAAAACTCATGAACAACCGTATGAGGGGGCCAAAATTTGGGATCACATATGATTGAAAACGATTCTAGAGAGACATTAATTTTAAAAGATGATATTTCGCGAGGGGAAGAAAAGTTAAATTTCGTAATAGAGAAGCTAACTTTAGTTTTGCTAGCAATATAGGAAGCAACAGAATCACAAGTAGTTTCAGCGGAAAGTCGCGAAACAAAAACTTGCTTGCGAGGAGCCACTACTGTTAAAATAGGAGGTGGCTGAGGTATGGGGACAGATAGATCATTATTTACCGCGTTTATTTCGGCAGGATCCAAGACGGGAACCATACTACTAATAGCAGGGGATACTGCAGGAGATATATTCGGACAATCGCTTGGAGTTGGAGATAATGATAGAACTGGCGACAATTCTACGTCACTAGGCACGGGTGAAAGCGACGATGGTGAAGGGGCAAACATTAACGGAACATTCAAAAATTCAGACTCCAACCGGCGAGTAGACAATGACTCATATTTAAAATTATTGAGAAATTCCAAACTCGAATCAATGTCAGTCACTAGCATGCTTGCCGTCTTTTTATACTCGATACCAAAGGTAAAGAGTATATTGAGTTTGTGCAATGTCCGTCATGGTGTCTGTCCGTCTGTCCGTCTGTATGAACGCAACTTTTTTCCACACCCTTCAAGCTAGAGACTTGAAACTTTCCAAATCTCTTTATCTATGGGATAGTAAATTAAAGTGTCGAGATGGGGGTTCTACGATAACTGGGGGGCTGGCAAATCGATAAATTCGATAACTCAAAACCGATAAATCCACATATTTCGCACATCCTTACAGCTAGAAGTACCAAATTTGGTAAGAAGATAGCTACTAGCAACCCCCAAAAAACTGCATCAAAAATTTTGGAGCCACGCACCCCCATTCCGCCCCCAGCCCTCCCGCATTTTAAAGTCAAAAACGCCTATATCTCCCACAGTTTTTGAGCTATAGCCACCAAATTTGGTGCCAAGATAGGTGATGATGACCCCCCAAAAACTGCATCAAAAGATTGGATGCCACGCCCACCAATACCGCCCTAGCCACCCCCATGTGCCCCAACGTTTCGTCAAAAACGGGAATGCGTGTATCTTCCAGAGTTGTGGAGCTAGAGCCTCCAAATTTGGTGGGAAGATAGCTGGCAACGACCCCAAAAATCTGCATCAAAGTTTTGGAGCCACGCCTTCCATTTCGCCCCCCTTTCCCCACTTTTTACAATTTTTGAGCTAGAGTCACCAAATTTGGTATGAAGATAGCAATTGACATTTTACAAAGATCTGCATCAAAAATTTGGATTCCACGCCCACCCATACCGCCCCCAGCCCCCCTTTCCCCATCTTTTACAAACTTCGAGCTAGAGTCACCAAATTTGGTATGAAGATAACAATTGACATTCCACAAAGATCTGCATCAAAAATTTGGATGCCACGCCCACCCATACCGCCCCCAGCCCCCCTTTCCCCACTTTTTACAAATTTTGAGCTGGAGTCACCAAATTTGGTATGAAGATAGCAACTGACATTTCAGAAAGATCTGCAACAAAAATTTTGATGCCAAAACTACCCATACCGCCCCAGCCCCCCCCTTCCCCCGTTTCCCCACCTTTTACAAACTTTGAGCTAGAGTCACCAAATTTGGTATGAAGATAGGCGATGGCATCCCCATCTGCATCGGAGAAACTTTAAGGCAGCGTAAACCTCTGCCGCATCCGTACCCGTTTGCAATCAGGCCTCTTTTTACCGGTTTTAATTCTGGTATCGAGTATGCCGCAGTCGGTTGCGTCCGACTGCAACGTTTCCACTTGTTTAGTTTTGAAAACTGATTTCTCACCGAGTTATACATTCTAGAGAAATCAATTTGCTTATCAATGCACATAGGGCATGACCAACGCACACCACCACAGCCGGGCTTGGCTACAGCAGTGATCTTGTCACACTCACGCCCAGTAAGACCTGCATATTTAGCATGCATAAAATTCTCACACAACCAGCAATGAACAAATTGAGGCCGTGCAGAATCGTCAGACTGCTTAAATGTACATGACTTTTTGCAGCACGACATATTTACCACTGGGGTCAAACTAACGAAAATAGGTTGCGAGAGCACAGAACAGACAAAACGGCGCACAGAAAATCTAAGAGCAATCGCACAAATTAAGAGGAATCGTAACACAAATACTTCTTGTTTGGAGCGATAAGCAACAACAAAAATGTATTAAAGCACGACAAGCAAGGCAGATAACGCTTAAACGAACAAACACACAAGCAAGTGTATGCGCAGCGACTAAACACACAAACAAGAGTAAACGCAGAGAACAAACACACAAACAAATGAGTGCACGAATAAGCGGCAGATTTGCAGAATAACAAAAACAGACACTAACAACCACACAGAACTGACGCCGCAATTGTTAAAATATAATAATTAGCAAATTAAACGACGCACAACAAGAAGCACTTTGCACAGCTTAGGTAAGCCTATGTTTTACGAACAGTAGACTGCAAAAAATAAATAAAAAGCCTGATAAACGGCGCAAAATTAATAAGTTGTTCGGAGCTTAAGTAAAACACGTCAATCACACTCAAACTGAGATCTCTCTCTGTATTTACATATATAAGACTTTGGTATACTGACTTAACTTTAATCGATTAAATTCGATATCTCCGGTGTTTCTTAACCGATTTGGACCAAATTTTCAGAAAAGTTCTATCGTTACCCATTATTCGAGCCACCATTTTTACATTTTCCAAATTCGATATTTTTTTGTTATCGATTCCATGTGTATATCGGAAACCAGAATAGTTATCGATAATTTGAAACCAACTAGCTCTGCTTATAGAATAGGAGAATATATATTCCAAATCTGAAATCTCTAGCTCTTGTAGTCTTTGAGATCGACGCGTTCATACAGACGGACAGAAGGACGGACAGACGGAAATGGCTATATCGACTCGGCTGGACCTAGGATTTATTCTTTTCCTAGAAGGAAATATATTTGCAGTAAGTTCAATCGAAATTGAGATAATTTTTAACAATTTATCAACGCAATCACAGAAAATTAAAAATATATGCGCAACATATCTAATTAAAACCCTTGATAAGCAAATGAAAAGGCTTTTCCTCGCTCATCGGACAGAGCGTGGTGGTATGTATGTATCTTTTTACATACGCATCGTCACTACGTGGATTGCCGTCCACTGTGATATATGTATGTATGTACAAATGTATATAAGTAAAGATGAAACATGCTTTGGTAAAAAAAAACTTATTGGAAAAGTATTTTTTTGTATACAGCGCAGGTTTTGTTTACTTGCCAAGCGATATTGAAAAAATTCAAAAAGCAGTGCTTCGAGCTATGATAAAAAACTCTTTGATTTAAAATAATTCAAAAAAAAAAAAAAATTTAAAAAATGGCACTCACAACGAAAATTATCTACACTTACTTGTTGAAGGCTGAATACTAAAGCACATATTTTTGTAGTACCTAACATATTGCACTTTTTTGTCATTCTGTTGTGCTGATGCATTTAAGCAAGAGTATTTCATGTTCGGTGTGCTTAGCTTTGATTATTCTCGATTATTTTTGAAAACGTAGCTCATTTGCAAACCATTCATATTTGACATTTATCTGCCATCATACAGATAATAAAAATAAAAGTATAATTTGATTCTGCATTCATATTGTATTATTTTGTTTGAATCAAGTAGCGAAAATTCCCGATACTTGTTAACTGTCGGGTGAATAGCCCTCAGATAGAAAAAAAATTTCGAAAACTAATAACAATTTGATGAAAAACAGCAAATCGTGCGTTACAAATATGAGCACAGAGTTTTAAAAAATTAAATTGTTAAAAATATTTATAGCAAAGACTCCATCCAACCTTTTTAGCCCTTTGCAATCAAATTTCATATGCATACTGTTGAGTATGTACTGGTGGTGTTGTACTTTTTTACACTGATCTTTATTTTCATGAGCCAGGCTTCTTATACCCAAATCATGCATAATTCATCCCTTAATTCTAACTTATCTATTGCTGAGTTTGTAAGACTCAGCGTTGGTCAATTAATATTATTATCCTATCGCTGTGTTTGTAAGGTTCAGCGTGCATATGGCTATTTAAGATAACATACATGTGTCCCTATTTTTACTGCACTCTCAGTTCGTCTACCTGTTGGACCTTGAGAGCGCACAAGGCATGTTTGTTATCTTATCTTGTTATTATGTAAGTATGTTCATGGATGAACACATACCTTATACATGTATTTAATGAGCTTAAAATTTCCCTTAATTAAATCAAATTCCAAAATAGTCTGGCTTTTGCTAAGTGGAGACCAACATTTTGCGCTGGCAACGGTTTTGCATTGTATTGAGTTTCATTCATTTGGCGTGCAGCTGATTTGTGTCCGCCTTTGACCAAAACTCACATGCATTTGTTGCATGGCGTTAAGTTTACCATCCTAACAAATTGGAGAGGACACCAGATGGACGACCTTTGTCGAAGTGACGTGCTCCAATATATTCAATCTGAATATGTGTTTTAGGTGATGACGGCCCCCAAAAAACTGCATCAAAAGATTGAATGCCACGCCCACCCATACCGTCCCTAGCCCCCCTTCACCCACCATCAGCAAACTTTGCGCTAAAGCCACCAAATTTGGAAGGAAGATAGCAATTGACATCCCACAAAGATCTGCAGCATACATTTGGATGCCACGCCCACCCATACCGCCCCAAGCCCCCTTTTTCCCAACCTTTTTCAAACATTGAGCTAGAGTCATCAAATTTGGAAGGAAGTGGAAGTGGCATCCACATCTGCATCGGAGAATCTTTAAGGCAGCGTACACCTCTACCGCATCCGTACCCCTTTGCAATCAGGCCTCTTGCTACCGGTTTTAATACTGGTAACGAGTATTCAGCAGTCTGTTGCGTCCGACTGCAACGATTCCACTTGTTTTTATTTAAATTAAGTACTAAACAATGCAAAATTTTTGGATTGCAACATTATTCAACAGAAGTTATCAAGATACAGCAATATAATGATAGTTATCGATCGTATTTTTAAATATTTCGCAATTTTTATAGGATATTTGTCATTTTACCTAAAGCCCAATAAAAAACCCTGCTGTCCCGTTTGGGTGCGCGCCACCATCATAAAAAGCGCAATTAATGTGTCCCATAGAAAGAAAATGCTGCATTGGAGTCCTGCCTGCAGAATGCCATAAAAACAGGAACAACAACAGCAACAACAACAGCAATTGAATGTCGTTAAAGCTTTGCAGCCAATAAGTAGGCGAAACCTCATTGCCGCCTACTATCTCTTTATCAACCTGTTAACGTTTGAAACTGGAAAAGAAAAAACAGGCAAAATGTGCGGCCAGCATTTTGCTATCAATGTTTGCATTTGCTGTGACAGATATTTATATTTTGCAATAAGGACTCTTTTTACCGGTTTTAATACAGGTATCGAGTTTACCGCAGTCAGTTGCGTCCGACTGCAACGTTTCCACTTGTTTTTACTTTTTCTTACAACTAATTAATGGTAAATTAAGTGCACATTTCCTTTTTGAATATAAATATATTAATAATAACATATTAACCTGTCATAAACATTTTTAATTTGCTGGATGCAAAACGGCTGCAGCTGACTGCAAATCGTAAAATAGGTCTGTGAGTATGCATGTGCGTCTGCCATTCGAGAATAGGCAAAAGCCACAATAACACGTGCTGGCTTGTCGTAGATGAGACACACAAACTACACAATGTACAAATACCCTTTGTATCAATATTCAATTATAGTCAATAAAAGCTCAAATGTGTAATTTTAATACACAGATAGTTTATTTCAGGGATGTAACCGTTATCGACCTTTTGAAAAACAATCTTCTATAACAATTATATTTTGACTTTTTTCAGTATTGGTAGAAAATAACCATTATATTTGAGAAGAAAACATTTTGGTCATATTTAACCATTATTCTGACCAAAAACTTATTTATGACCCTAAACTTATTGGTCATTATTTAACCACACTTACTTTGACCTTAAAAAAATTATATTGGTCATATTTAACCATTAATTTGACCACAAAATTATATTGGTCAACAAAGACCTTTATAAATTTATTTTAATTATTTTTTTGGTCAGCCAAGACCTTTATTTATTTAAATATACTTTTTTTTTGATCTTCCTATGAGGTTCCAAATTATAGCAGATCTATCTGGAATGTCAATTGATATCTTCATACCAAAATTGGTGACTCTAGCTCAAAGTTTGTAAAAAGTGGGGAAAGGGGGGGGCTGAGGGCGGTATGGGTTTGGCGTGGCATCCAAATTTTGATGCAGATCTTTGTGGAATATCAATTGCTATATTCATACCAAATTTGGTGACTCTAGCTCGAAGTTTGTAAAAAGTGTGGAAAGGGGGGCTGGGGGTGGTATGGGTGGACGTGGCATCCAAATTTTTGATGCAGATCTATCTGGAACGTCAATTGCTATCTTCATACCAAATTTGGTGACTCTAGCTCAAAGTTTGTAAAAAGTGGGGAAAGGGGGGCTGGGGGCGGTATGGGTGGGCGTGGCATCCAAATTTTGATGCAGATCTTTGTGGAATGTCAGTTGCTATCTTCATACCAAATTTGGTGACTCTAGCTAAAATTTTGTAAAAGGTGGGGAAGAGGGGGGCGAAATGGAAGGGCATGGCTCCAAAACTTTGATGCAGATTTTTAGGGGTCGTTGCCAGCTATCTTCCTACCAAATTTGGTGGCTCTAGCTCCACAACTCTGGAAGATACACGCATTCCAGTTTTTGACGAAGCGTTGGGGTGGATGGGGGCGGCTAGGGCGGTATGGGTGGGCGTGGCATCCAAACTTTTGATGCAGTTTTTAGGGGGTCATCATCACCTATCTTGGCACCAAATTTGGTGGCTATAGCTCTAAAACTGAGGGAGATATAGGCTTTTCTGATTTCAAAATGCGGGGGGCTGGGGGCGGAATGGGTGGGCGTGGCTCCAAAACTTTGATGCAGATTTTTGGGGGTCGTTGCCAGCCATCTTCCTACCAAATTTGGTGGCTCTAGCTCCACAACTCTGGAAGATACACGCATTCCCGTTTTTGACGAAGCGTTGGGGTGGATGGGGGCGGCTAGGGCGGTATGGGTGGGCGTGGCATCCAAACTTTTGATGCAGTTTTTAGGGGGTCATCATCACCTATCTTGGCACCAAATTTGGTGGCTATAGCTCTAAAACTGAGGGAGATATAGGCTTTTCTGATTTCAAAATGCGGGGGGGCTGGGGGCGGAATGGGTGGGCGTGGCTCCAAAACTTTGATGCAGATTTTTGGGGGTCGTTGCCAGCCATCTTCCTACCAAATTTGGTGGCTCTAGCTCCACAACTCTGGAAGATACGCGCATTCCCGTTTTTGACGAAGCGTTGGGGTGGATGGGGGCGGCTAGGGCGGTATCGGTGGGCGTGGCATCCAAACTTTTGATGCAGTTTTTGGGGGGTCATCATCACCTATCTTGGCACCAAATTTGGTGGCTATAGCTCAAAAACTGAGGAAGATATAGGCTTTTTTGACTTTAAAATGCGGGGGGGTTGGGGGCGGAATGGGGGGGCATGGCTCCAAAATTTTTGATGTAGTTTTTTGGGGGTTGCTAGTAGCTATCTTCTTACCAAATTTGGTAGTTCTAGCTGTAAGGATGTGCGAAATATGTGGATTTATCGGTTTTGAGTTATCGAATTTATCGATTTGCCAGCCCCCCAGTTATCGTAGAACCCCCATCTTGACACTTTAATTTACTATCCCATAGATAAAGAGAATTGGAAAGTTTCAAGTCTCTAGCTTGAAGGGTGTGGAAAAAACTTGCACACATACGGACGGACAGACGGACAGACACCATGACGGACATTGCACAAAACCAATATACTCTTTACCTTCGGTATCGAGTATAAAAAAGGGGCGGTGACACGCATATGCGATCTTGCAAGCGCAAACATATGTTTTTTTGTTATTATGTTTTAATTAATGTTGTTTTTTAGGAAGACAAAAAAAAATATAAAGGTCTTGGCTGACCAAAAAAAAAATTAAAATAAATTTATAAAGGTCTTTGTTGACCAATATAACTTTGTGGTCAAAGTAATGGTTAAATATGACCAATATAATATTTTGGTCAAAGTAATGGTTAAATATGACCAATATAATTTTTTGGTCAAAGTAATGGTTAAATATGACCAATATAAGTTTTTGGTCAGAATAATGGTTTACTATGACCAAAGTTTTTCATCCCAATTATAATGGTTAAATGCAAGATTATTATTTTTTTGGTTGATTTACTGAGACCTTTTCGGTTCACTTCTCAAAAATAATGGTTATTTTGGTTCCCTGCATATTAAAGGATTGTTTATTTCCAGTATTAACTGTCTAATGATTTTAGAAAAACTCGATCTCCAGAGTTCTTCAAAACCTAATTATTTAATACACCAACATATGTATGAGGACATTTCAGAAAAAATGGTGAAACAATAAAAATTAAATTTAATCGGGTACGTATTCCGAGAAAACGCGGTCTCTTAAATCACACACACACACGCACACAAAGAAAAAAGACGCTACTATAAATGCGGTGTATGCATGTATGTACATACATACCTTTTTTTGGTTGCACTTCACAAAAGTTTCATTGTGCTTGTTTTTCAGGTGAGACGCCAAGTTGGTCGTGTTACCGCTTGTTTTAACAGCTTTTCCGCACAAATTACAGTGGTTTTGAGAAGTAAGTACTCGTGGTGTTGTACTTTTTATACTGATCTTTATTTTCATGAGCCAGGCTTCTTATACCCAACTCATGCATATTTCATCCCTTAATTCTAACTTATCTATTGCTGAGTTTGTAAGACTCAGCGTTGGTCTATTAATATTATTATCCTATCGCTGTGTTTGTAAGGTACAGCGTGCATATGGCTATTTAAGATAACAAACATGTGTCCCTATTTTTACTGCTCTCTCAGTTCGTCTACCTGTTGGACCTTGAGAGCGCACAAGGCATGTTTGTTATCTTATCTTGTTATTATGTAAATATGTTCATGCTTGAACATTCTGCGGGGGGCCAGCAAATGTAACAGCTAGCAACTGTTGCCTCTGGTTTTGCTTTTTCTTTACATAAATGAAAATTACAACTATTATTATTATTGTTAATGCTAAGGAAATATGACCATTCATGGTGTGAAATGCCAGATCCTCAATGTGCACTTTTTGCCTGTGTAGATCCTTTATGTTTTGCTGTAGTCGCTGTAGTTCCACTGAGTTATTTACTACAATGTGGTGGAGTGGTGTCGGCACCCATGTGCTGTTGTGGTTGAGTACTTTTAGGAAGAGTGGAGAGTACCTTGCTGTATCTGTTGATGTGACTTCCTGCGGTGTTATGATGGTGATTTTACCTATCCTGGCTGTACATCCAGCGTATAGCTCTATTATGCCTTGGTTAGGCAATAGGGTCATCTCCTGGTAGTTTCCGCATATTATGTGAGCTGACGTCTTTTCGAATATTTTAAACAACCACCGATTTTTTCCATTCAGCTTTTCTAAGAAGGTATCCTCCTCGTACTCGACCATGTTGCATGGCTGCTTGTTGCTTGGCTTGATGGGTGATATTTCACAGCTCTGATCGTCGGCATCTTTCCAGGCCCAACTTCCCTCGCATAGCCAAGTGTTCTCGTCTTCATGGCGACAACGATTTACTTCAGCTTCGTTCATTGAGTGGTATGCATTTATCTCGTTATTGAAGATAAGAAAATCCGTTTTAATTTTAGGAATTACCCTTCTTCCATTGAGTTCCAGCGGTATTGGAATTGTTTTGAAGAGGCTGGCATGTTGATTTATGTATATGGGCATCCTTGCATCGATGATTAGCATGTTGTCCTTAAATATGGTTTGTGCCTTCATTAGTTTGTATACTAATTGTAATCGATGTGGGGAATTGCCGCCGGGAAGAAGTTGATTTCTTTGCAACCTTTTTTGAATTTCATTGAGCTCGGCTAACATTTTATTTGGTTCAACAAGCGAGGGATGAACTCTTCCTTGGTTAACATCCGTTACAAGCGCAATGACCGCTGATTGAAGATCTTCGGTTTCATCAATCCAGTTACGTACTTGAGTAATTAACATGAAGAATTTTATGGATTCCTTGTAGACGAAAAAGTTCTTTTTTATCGTGTTTGCCATCTTGTTCATTTCCTTTGATACTTCTTCAAAGCTTTTATTTATATCTTCTGTAGTTGAGCGTACCAAGTTTGAAGTTGCGTTGATAATCGAAGTCTGGTTGCTGACATATTCATTAAGGCGTTTCTCGTTCTGGATTATGGTTTGCATGTTTTCTTTGATTCTGTTAGCTGTGCCAATGTCGAAAAACATTATAAACCTTTTTTTCCTTTCCGAAGCTTGAGTGATGATTTTATTTTTCTCCTGTATATTGTTTATTTTCAACTTGACGGTGCGGCTCACGGTTGTACAGTATTCTTTAAATTCACCCAATTTCTCGCAAATGGCGTCCGTTTTCCTCATGACCTCATCAGCTTGTCTCAGGACTTCGAAATATGCTTGCATGTTGTAGTAAAACAACAATTGCCAGCTTGACGAGACGACTTCCACTTTTCCAAGATTGTCCATCAGCATTGCTGTTTGCTGATCCATGTTCTGGATTTTCAACTTGCTTGTATTTGCGGCAGGTATCGTAGAAGCACTTGCTATCTGTAGGATCATTAGCAGGCTTAAAATCGTTGCTTTAACTGGAGTTATTTTAGCTGCTCTTGTTTTGATCCGCTTTTTGGAGTTGTCGACTTGCTCATCTTTGTCCTGAGTTGGTAGTAAACAGATCTTATTTATTGATCTTTTTACTTCACCCGTGTTGGTTTTTACTGTTACTACTCGAACTTTATCATCTTGTCCTTTAGTAGTTTTAGTTATTTTTCCCATGGGCCATCTACCCGGGTGCGTGTTTTCTTGTTTTAATAAAACAAGTTGGCCTTCCTTGGGGTTTGACTTTCCTTGTCGCCATTTTGTTCGCTGTTGCAGTGACGCCAAGTATTCTTCCTTCCATTTCCTCCAGAATTCTCCTCTAATGCGCTGCATGTGTCTCCATCTGTCTAAAGACCCAATTTTCCGATTGTCATCAACATGTTCTGGAGCTCCAATGAGTGGTCTTCCCACAATAAAGTGACCTGGAGTCAAAATGTCATCCCCATCTGTGTCACTATCCAAGGTGACTAACGGGCGTGAGTTTAACACTGCTTCAATTTGGCAGAGCAGTGTTGTAAACTCCTCAAATGTGAAGCTGTTATCGCCGATGACCCGCTTGAGATGGTGTTTTACCGACTTTACTCCAGCTTCCCATATTCCTCCCATGTGGGGGCTTGCCGGCGGGATAAAGTGCCACTTGATGCCTTCTTTTTCAAGCACCGGTGCCAGATTGCTATTGCCTTTTATAGCGGTGACCAGATCTTTGTCAAGTATTCTAGCTGCACCCACAAAGTTTGTGCCGTTGTCTGAATACAGATGTTCGCTTTTGCCGCGTCTGGCAAAAAATCGGCGTAGAGCCTCTAAAAACTTATCTGATGATAAGTCGCTGACGGCTTCCAGGTGTATTGCTTTCGTGGCCATGCATACAAATAGGCATATGTACCCTTTATATGATTTTTGACCTCTTCCTTTTGAACAGCGAATTTGGAAAGGTCCAGCGTAGTCGATGCCAGTATTCTGGAACGGGTAATCACCTGTTACTCGATACACAGGCAAATTGCCCATCAGTTGACTGGCCATTTCCTGTCTATACCTAACGCAGGTAATACATTGGCGTACATATTTTTTTAAAGAGTTCCGAAGACCAAAGATCCAGAATTCTCGTTGAATTATGTTCCTCATCAGCTTCATTCCACCATGTAAAGTTTCCTTATGAGCATTGTGTATGATTAGAGAAGCTAAGTTTGATTTTCCAACTATAATTGGGTGCTTCACGTCATATGGCACCATTGCATTTTGAAGACGGCCTCCCACACGTAATACTCCATCTCCATCCAGAAAGGGGTTGAGCGGCTGCAATTTACTCTTTGCTTCTAGAGATTTTCCAGCTGTCAGCAAATTAATTTCTTGCCCAAAATCAAGCTGTTGTTGTAATTTTACAACGGCTGTTTTGGCTTTCTTTAATTCGTCAACGGTGAGGTAGGTCGACTGCTGTTGCTTCCCTCGTAGTTTTGCTATAAAGCGTAATACATAGGCCAGTACGCTTTTAGCTTGTTAAGCGACGAAAATTTTGTCAATAGTGGGATGAGGCAGTTTTTTTTTTTTGTTAGAGTTGCTACTATAAATAACTCAGGTTCTTCAAATTGTGGCCACTGATTTGACGGTCTTGTTAGCCACTCGGGTCCTTTCCACCATATGTTGCATGCTTTTAATTGGTTTGGTGAAATTCCTCTTGAGGCGACATCTGCTGGGTTGTCTGCTGATTTAACGTAACTCCATTCGACATGAGGCAATTTTTTGTTTATTTCATCTACTCTTGTTTTGACGAATTTATCTTTGCTGCGCTTGTTCTTTATCCAAGCTAGCGTAATCTGTGAATCACTCCATGCTTGCGTTTTGGTGTGGTTTCCTACTATTGCTTGGACTTTAGCTAATAGTTTGGCTAATAAGTGAGCTGCACATAGCTCTAGCTTAGGGATTGTTTTTTTGTTTTTTATTGGATTTACTTTGCTTTTCGCTGTTAGCAAAGTGATTTTATTTCCAATTTTGGTATACACCACTGCTGCATACGCTTTTTCTGATGCATCGCAAAATCCATGGAGCTCCGTAGCATCAGTGCTCGATTTTCCAGACCAGCGCGGTATTATAATTTTTTCTAAGTCTGGCAATGCGCTCGCATATTCTTGCCAATAATTGGCAAGACTGGGCTCCAGCTCGGCGTCCCAAGTAAGCGGTAGTTTCCATAGCTCCTGAATAAAGCATTTTCCCTGCAGTGTAGCTGGTGTAAGCCATCCCAGTGGATCGAAGATTCGTGCCAATTGAGATAAAATTAGACGCTTTGTTATGCGCACTAATTTTGGACAGTCGACGAAAAATGTAAATACATCCTTTTTGGGATCCCATTGCAGACCGAGAGTTTTTACCGACTCGTCATTGTTTATTATAATTTTTTCGGTTGAGTCTCCTCCTTGAATTCCAGCGATGATTCTGTCATCATTTGATACCCATTTTCTCAAATGCATGCCAGCCTTTTCCATGACGCTTCTAATATCAGTTTGTGTTTTGATGCAGTCGTCAATTGAGTCGCCACCAGTGATTAGATCATCCATGTAAAAGTCTTCCTTTATTGCCGTCATCAGTTTGGTGTTGCCTTGGCAATGCTGATTTGCTAGTTTTTGTAGACAGCGGACTGCTAAAAATGGCGCAGCTGAAGTCCCGTACGTTACCGTAGTTAGCTTGAACTCATTAATTGGCAACTTTGGGTCGTCTCTCCAGAGGATATATTGATATTCCTGATCGTCTTTGGCGACTTTAATTTGACGGTACATCTTTTCAATGTCAGCTGTCATTACGAACTTCCATAGTCGCCATTTGATTAGTATATCAAATAAGTCCTTTTGTATTTTGGGACCAACTAACATCACGTCATTTAAACTTAATCCGTTGGACGTTTTTGCCGATGCGTCAAACACTACTCTTAGTTTAGTAGTAAGACTGTTTGGCCTGATCACTGCTTGGTGTGGCATATAATATTTGCCTTGGCCGATTGTGTTCACCGGTTCCATGTGACCCAGTTTCAAATATTCCCTCATGAACTTTTTGTATTCATTGAATATTTGCGGGTGCTTCTTGAACTTTATTTCCATTTGAAGTAGTCTTGCCATTGCCTGTTTCCGAGAGTTGCCTAACTCAAAGTTTTTACGGAATGGTATTGAGACTACCAGCCGTCCATTTTCATCCTGCGTAGTTTTTTCCTGGAACACCTTTTCACAAACAGTGTTTTCTTCCGAGTCGCTGGAGTCGCTTTCAAGCTCCCAGAAGCGTTCCAGATCGTCCAGGCAAATGGTCGTTGTTGCACTGATCACTTTATTGCTGGACGATCTAGCTATGTTGCCGGAAACTATCCATCCAAGTTCGGTTTTTTGACCCAGCGTTTCATTGATTTTCTTTACTTGTCCTAACATAATTATAGGAAGTAAGTCAACGCCGATTATGACATCAATTCGGCTGGGCTCATTGAAGTGTGGGTCTGCTAGCTCGCAGCCCATCCAATCTTTACAGACATTCATGTCAATTTTCTTGCTTGGTAGAGCTCTTTGTAGTTTTGGCATCACAAGCGCCTGTGTTTTTGTAATAAACTGGCTTTTAAACCTGGGTTTAATCATTAGGCAAACGCTGTTTTTTAATATTTCCACGTTTTGTGAAACTCCTTGAACTTCAACATTTCTTTTTGTTCGTCGAAGTTTCAGTTGTTGTGCGGCTTCTTCCGAGATGAGCGTTTTTTGCGAGCCTCCATCGATCAGGGCTCTTAGCTGCTCATAGTTTCCAGACTTATTTTTTATCCGGATGAGCGCAGTTGCCAGCAACGTGTCTTGCCCTTTACTTTCTTTAAGGCAATTGCTGCTGACGGTCTCTTTATTATTTGCATCCTCATGAAGCAAATTGTTGTGAGCTTTCGAGCATCGATTGCATTTCCAATCCTTTTTGCAATCTTTGATGCTATGTGTGCCCAAGCATTTGAAGCATAGCGAGCTTTTGGTCACAAATTCCTTGCGCTTTTTGACTGGCTCGGTTCTAAACTTCTGGCATCTCGTTATTTCATGACCATCCAGTTGGCAATAACGGCATCTTTTGTTGTTCGTTTTCTTGGCTTCTGACTGAATGGCATGTTTTTGTACTGAGTCTATTGAGTTATATAGTTGCTCAATAAACTCTAGTACATCGGACAAGGACTGAATTTCCCTAGCCTTCTTTACATGTTGCTCGTAAAGTTGTAGGACTTCTGTGGAAAATCTTCGCAGCAGAATTTGAGCGAATAAAACATCAGCATCACTAGAAATTTGACCTTTTTCTTTAATGATGTAGATGCACTCAGTAGCTGTGTCCAAGAACTTGCGGATACTGCCTTCATCATTGTTCTTCAGCAGTTCCAAGTCCAGCAGCTGGTTTACGCAGTTAGCAAATATTTTGCGCGTATTTTCGTAGCGCTTGCATATAAGCTCCCACGCTGCATTGTAGCTAGCTGCTGATCCTATTAATAAATGGCCGACGACCATTTTAGCTTCTCCTTTGAGGCAAGATTTTAGATAGTTCAGCTTCCTTGTATCGCTGATGTCTTTCCTGTTGTGAATTACCTCGGAGAACAGCTCGAAGAATGTTGGCCACTCTTTGGGACTTCCATTGAAGTGAGGAAGATCCACTTTTGGTAGCTCTGGAACTTCTTCTTTAATTCGGTGCATGTCACTTATTCTTTTGTTTAATTTTTTTAAAAGAACGTCTACACTGCACTCTAGATCATCGATCTCGTCGATGTCAAATGCAAATTTTTCATAGCGTTCCTCTAATTCTGTAAGTGTTGACTGCACCTTGTTCCAAAGGAAGTTAAGTTTGTTCCTAAGATCATTTATATCTTCCTGGTTGCTGATTTCTAGGCAGGCATTCACTGTATTAATGTGCTGCCTTACCTTCTGTGCTCTTTTGTCCACAAGATCTACCAATACGTCCATTGGGCTTGGGCTCCGTTGAGAAGACATTTCAAATTTCTCTTGAATGTGCTTTCCTTTGGACGTCCCAGGTAGCATTTCCACGTCATTTTGTTGGTCGCTTATCTTGGCTTGGTCGGCAGCTTCGACCTTCATCAGGGACTCTTTATAGGTCCTGATGTTTGCCATTGTGACATCATATATTTTTCCAGTAAAATATTGATGATCGACGACTCCAATTTTCATCAGCATGTCATGATTGGCAGTGAATTCGGCTGCCAAATTATCAACAACTGATACTGCTTCCTTTTTTTCTATTGCCCGCCGGACTTCTTCAAATATCTCCGATTGCTTTTTCAACAGTTGCAGAGTTTGTGCTGACAGCATTTTGTATGTTTTTATTTTTCTTTTGGCTAAACGCGTTGGAGGTGTTTTTGTTTGATCGCCTGGTTGATCGTGCTGTGCCTCGACTCACAGCTTGTTATGGATAGCCAAAAAAAAAAAATTTTTTCACTATACACACACACTATTAACACTTCTGTTGTTGAATGCCACAGAAACGCTTTATTATTTTGCAGAGTAAAGTAGCACAGTACTCGAAGGACCAAAATGTTGAGAAGTAAGTACTCGTGGTGTTGTACTTTTTATACTGATCTTTATTTTCATGAGCCAGGCTTCTTATACCCAACTCATGCATATTTCATCCCTTAATTCTAACTTATCTATTGCTGAGTTTGTAAGACTCAGCGTTGGTCTATTAATATTATTATCCTATCGCTGTGTTTGTAAGGTACAGCGTGCATATGGCTATTTAAGATAACAAACATGTGTCCCTATTTTTACTGCTCTCTCAGTTCGTCTACCTGTTGGACCTTGAGAGCGCACAAGGCATGTTTGTTATCTTATCTTGTTATTATGTAAATATGTTCATGCTTGAACACTTCCTTTGCTTTAAACTGAAAAAGTATTAATTTGAAAAATATGTGATTTTATTACAAGGGAAACTGAATTTCTCCTAATGTTTAAGTTTGTTTTTATATTTTTAAGTTTGCCGTAAATAGTTTTTTCGATTTTTAAACTGACATTATAATAAAAATAATGAAAAAAAAAAATTACAAAATATGCATTGCAACTTGTTTAATTTGCGCCAAAAAATAAACTAAAAATAATTTTACGATACATCGCAACATCGATATTTCCCAGACGATAATATTGTTCGATATTTGATATTTTTTTCGGATATCGATTTTATCGATAGCGATCTTTATTAAGGTTTTGGACATCCCTACCATTTTGATCTTTCTGATCGCATGCACATTAAAAGAGTGACCAAAGCAAAAATATCTTAAAATATCACAAAAAAGTATCGATATTCGATAAGTAGGCAAACAAAATATACTGATATAAATATATCGTTTATAACAAAAAAACATCGATATATTGATATTTTGATATATTATCAACAGCCCTAAAAAAACAAAACGATGCAAATAACCATCGTCAATGCATTCTGGGAATCTTCGATTTAACTACTTTGTCGCTCTACTACTTTGTGGCTCTCTTTGCAGGTGCTCTGGTCGGCCATCTCTTATGTCATGATGCGTCGCTCCTTCGATGCTTCGGGTCAGCAATAACGCAATAAGTATACAATTGCTGTGCATCTAAAAACAACTTATACTACTACCAGCACCATCACCACAGAGAATTGCTATCAACAAACGCCTATCGCACCGATTTGTCGGCGCGCATTATTAATCTCCTTTGCAAAGTATGAAAACTCAATTAGTATGAAAACTCAATTAAGCCAGTAAATTTAAACTAAAAGGTGATTTTTATTGGCATTACGATAATGACTACAGATTTGGTATTAATCATAAGTGATGCAAAATGGAATTAATTGAATTAATAATTAAACATAAGCATTCACAAGCTTAATGTAAATTTACATATCAATAGCTGCACCCAAGTTGAAAAATAGCTCCAGTAACAGTTGATTATATTTATTAAATTATTTTTGATTAAATCATGATCACATAATTGAATTTTCTTTTTGTTCATTAGCGATGACAGAATAAAAAAAAGTGGAAACGTTGCAGTCCGACGCAACCGACTGTTACCAGTTTTAAAACCGGTAAAAGTTGGGGAAAGGAGGGCTGGGGGCGGTATGGGTGGGCGTGGCATCTACATTTTTGATGCATATCTTTGTGGGATGTCAATTGCTATCTTCCTTCCAAATTTGGTGACTTTAGCGCAAAGTTTGCAGATGGTGGGGGAAGGAGGGCTGGGGACGGTATGGGTGGGCGTGGCATTCAATCTTTTGATGCAGTTTTTTGGGGGCCGTCATCACCTAAAACACATATTCAGATTGAATAAATTGGAGCACGTCACTTCGGCGAAGGTCATCCATATGGTGTTCTCTCCAATTGGTTTGGATGCTAAACTTAACGCCATGCAACAAATGCATGTGAGTTTTGGTCAAAGGCGGACACAAATCAGCTGCACGCCAAATGAATGAAACTCAATACAATGCAAAACCGTTGCCAGCGCAAAATATTGGTCTCCAATTAGCAAAAGCCAGACTATTTTGGAATTTGATTTAATTAAGGGAAATTTTAAGCTCATTAAATACATGTATAAGGTATGCATATGAAATTTGATTGCAAAGGGCTAAAAGGGTTGGATGGAGTCATTTCTATAAATATTTTAACAATTTAATTTTTTAAAACTCTGTGCTCATATTTGTAACGCACGATTTGCTGTTTTTCATCATGTATACAATATGAATGCAGAATCAAATTATACTTTTATTTTTATTTTTTGTTTTATGCATATTAATAAGAATTCCGTATGATGGCAGATAAATGTCAAATATGAATGGTTTGCAAATGAGCTCCTTTTTCAAAAATAATCGAGAATAATCAAATCTAACTTGGGCACACCGAACATGAAATACTCTTGCTTAAATGCATTAGCACAACAGAATGACAAAAAAGTGCAATATGTTAGGTACTACGAGAATATATGCCTTAGTGTTCAGCCTTTAACACGTCAGTGTAGATAATTTTCGGTGTGAGTGCCATTTTTCCAATCAAAGAGTTTTTTATCATAGCTCGAAGTGCGATACAGTGCATTTTGAATTTTTTGAATATCGCTTGGCAAGTAAACAAAACCTGCGCTGTATACAAAAAAATACTTTTCCAATAAGTTTTTTTTTACCAAAGCATGTTTCATCTTTACTTGTATACATTTGTACATACATATATCACAGTGGACGGCAATCCACGTAGTGACGATGCGTATGTAAAAAGATACATACATACCACCACGCTCTGTCCGATGAGCGAGGAAAAGCCTTTTCATTTGCTTATCAAGGGCTTTAATGAGATATGTTGCGCATATATTTTTAATTTTCTGTGATTGCGTTGATAAATTGTTAAAAATTATATCAATTTCGGTTGAATTTACTGCAAATATATTTCCTGTTACGAAAAGAATAAATCCTAGGTCCGTGTGTGGCAGGATGGATGAGTTTATTAATTATTTTATTGAGAGTCAACACGTCTGAGTCATAGTCATAGTCTTATCCATCGTCGACTCAAAAAACGCCAAGTTGCCGACGCCGGCTGCCGAAATACATGCCCATACCATCACACTTCCTCCGCCATGCTTAACTGTTGCTTTTACGTTTTTTGATCCAGCTCAGTGTTGGGCTGTCGCCACACAAAATTTCACTCGTTCGACCCAAAAAGGTTGAATTTGGACTCGTCTGCAAAAATTACTGTGTTCCAAAAGAAATGCTCTGCGGCAGATATAGATGTTCGGAGACTTGTGTCCGCTTTTTGAATCAAAGGCTTCACACGTTCAAGCAAAAAATCAAAATTTTCTGGGCTCATTCTAACAAAGTCCTTAAAACGATCTGGACTACTCGATCGAAATATTGTTTCAAATGATCGGAAAAAACCACTGTCCTCTCGATCCAAATAGAGTTCTTGAACCCACATAGCTCGCTTGCGTTTTTTTAGCTCTTGCTCATCCTCGTCCTCAAGAGCTAGAATCAAAACCACTGCTGCCGCTATTTTCATCTTCTTCGCTGTTGCCATTGTTCTGATTTTATTCTAAAGTAAACAAATTGCTTATCAATTAGTTTTAAGTTACATATGCATTAGTACTTACCACTTTTTTACTTTTTTCAATTAACAAAACAACACAATATCGATTACAATCAGTTTCGTTACATTCACAATATCGACGTCAACGAAAATGCTTAGCAACGTGAATGTCAACGTATGTGGATATCAACTGGTGTAAATTACTCTCAACTTCAATATCAACGCGTTGGCATCTTGCGCGTTGCTCAACTCGAAAATTATTTGGCAACCCGGTTTTTTTGTCAACTCAATGAACTAATGTAAACACAACAAATGCGTTGACGTTGGATATCAATTGTTGATATAGCTAGAATTGACGCTGCATCAACAAGTGTAAATGCACCATAAGTCTACAACAGCGTTCTGTGAGAGAGGTGTCGCCACGATTTCAGATTCCAACTGGCAGTGAGATTTTGGGCTTATGGAGACTCTATATGAGCTTCATTCTTGTTGGAGAGACGGTCAGACGGACAGACGGTTGGACAGACGGACATGGCTATATCGACTCGGCTGTTGATGCTGATCAAGAATATATATACTTTATGGGGTCGGAGATTCTTCCTTCTGCCTGTTACAAACTTTTGCACAAAACCATTATACCCTTATTTACCCATTTTATGGGTTAAGGGTATAAAAATCGTGAGTTTGTGTGCATTCACAAAAGAAGCAAAACAGAATTGTGGATATGTAGTTAATGTGAGTTTGGTAGGCCAGTGTGTGATAATGTTTGTGATGTTGCTGTTGCTGGGTTGTTCCGGCCGGTTGGGTTCATTGATATTTAAAAACATTTAAATTCAATTTTCCTCCTACGCGTTTCGACGGCTTTGCCGCCTTCATCAGGGAGTCTGGTTTTATTAAAAAAAAAAAAAAAAAAAAAAATTTATATACACGTTACACTTCACATAAATACATTACTACATAAACCAATTACTATTTGGTACATACATTTTGGTTGTTTTTCCACATAATTTTAGTGTCGTCAGTCCTAATCCTAATACCGCCTCTTTCCGTCAAAATTATACATTTTTAGTGTAATAATAATTTTTGTCCAGCTGTTTTTGATGTTGTTTGCTGCAGTTTGGTTTGCTTATTGCAGCTGTGTAAATGTAATTCGTCTGGTCAATTAGGGTGTTCAACAGCTCCGTTTCAACGTTTCATGTTTCAAAGTTGAAACGATTAACTCGTGAACGGCATTTTGGGTGTCAATGCGTTTCAAGTTTGTGCAGTCAGCTGTTGTTTGTTTACATTTCTTATTAAATTTTTGTCACTGTTGCTGTTTACCGCGGTTATACTTTATTTATAAAAATGCTTTTTAAAAGTGCTAAAGATATGCTATGCGATGCTTTAGCAAAGCAAGTTATTAGAGAAATAGAGGATATTGAAGGTGAGAAGAGCTCGTTGTTTGAATTAGTTGCTCAATTACATGCTTTTAAAATTTGGCGGCCATTAATCACATGTGTTTTTTACTATTTTGCACAAAAATACACCAAATATACTAAAAAGTACTGAACATCGATAGCAAATATCGAATAAATATCGTGCTCTTCCCATCTTTACTTTGTTCAAAATTGAAACACTTTTTGTATACATAGGCTGGGGTGTTTCAACGTTTCAAGAAATTTTCTATGTATGTTGTTGTTGCGAGACGTTTCAACTTTGAAACTTGAAACGATGAAACGAGCTGTTGAACACCCTAAATGTCTTCTTTGTGGTTAAGCTCGTCGTCCCCTCTTTGCTGTATACGCAAGCTCTCCAGCGTTAATCTTGTTCGCTCTCTTCTCTCTATGTCAAGTACTTTGACCGAATCAAAATCAGCTGTATAGCCGTTTTCACTCAAATGTTGAGCTAGTGCTGTCGTTGTCTTTCTATTCTTTGCGTCTCCCTTATGTTCTGTTATTGCTCTGTGCTGTCTTTTGGTATGAATTTTGTTAGCGTTGCTTTATTCGTTATGTTTTCTATGTACGGGATGCTGATGTACTGTCTGCTTATCGTTTCTAGGGCTTTTGTTGATGTTTGGAATTTCTGACTATTTGTGTTATCAATTTTGGCTGTGACGTCATTTATGAGTTTATCTATCAGATTTATCGGATAGCTGTTTTTGATAAACATCATTTTGAGTTTTATGTAGTTTTTTGGTCGGTGTTGTTTATCGCATAGTGTGTATGTATTTCTAATAATGTTCTGGATTGTGTTTATTTTCTGTGTCATCGGCTGGTTTGAGTCGTAATTTATTATTCGTCCCGACGCTGTTCCTTTTGTGTACCAGTCAAATATAAGTCTATTTTCCCTTCGCTCTATTTCCATTTCAAGATAGGCAATTTTGTTGTTCTTTTCTGTTTCTATTGTAAATTGTATTCTTTTGTGTTGTTTGTTAAATGTTTCTAATATGAGTTGTTCTTCGCTCTTGTTTATAATCAGAAAAATGACATCAACGAATTTTGAGATATGTTTAATTATAATGTTATGTTGCTTCAGCTCATCAATCGCGTCGTCTAAAATTTTGTCTAAAACAGTGATGTCCAAACTCACACAATGAAAGAGTTGCGCTTGTGTGCGAAGCAGCGAAACACGAAGGCAACGTGAAACATTTTTTTGCAATGCAGCATAGCGAATGACTGCGCGTTTGAATTTTGAGCTTCAGCCGAACACATGAGTCGAGAGAGCAAATGCAGCCGAACACGCGCATCGTAAGAGAACAAGCTGCCGAGCGTTCTATTTATAGAACACACATATTCTCTCTCCCTATACATGTGTCGGCTACAACGCCGGCAGAATTTTTCTTGCCAACCACGCGTGGCTGCCTTTTCAAACTTTGGACAACGCTGCTTTAAAACAAATGCAAATTAAATTGTTAATTTACTGTCCACTTTGGGTTTAGGCAAACCGACAAAACACAAAGTCACAAAACTATTAGTTTACACAAAGACGCGAAATTAATAGCAGAAATAAAACGCACAATAGTACAAAAAGCGAAGCGCATAAAAAAAACACGTCCGTTGCGATGCAAAGCGAATGAGCGAGTTTTACTTTGATTTTTATTTTTTAATAGTTAATATTTAGTAATAATTTTAGTTATTATAAATATATATAGAATTGGCGATTAAAATGATTAATTCTAGGATAGATATGCTTAAAACTTGTTTTTAACAAATTTATTTTGCAAAACTTAACGGCTTTAATGAAGAATGTGTTAATGATGCTATCTTTTTTGCGGTAATTTTTATCACTTTTAAAAAAACCAAATAAAAATTAAAATTTTCGATACGAATTTCGGGATAAACCGATACTTATTGTTTAGAGTACACCAAGACCTCACTTTGCGTCGTGGTTACGTTCCAAAAAAACACGACGCAAACTGAAATGACGCAAAGTGAATAATGATTTTCTATGGCAAGCCATGTAAGGTTCGAAGATAGGTTCCGGGGTTACGAAAATACTACTTTTTAAAAAAGAAAATTAAACAAAGTAAACATTTCAAAAACAAAAAATACTATTCATGTTTATTTCATACATAATAAAAACAAAAAACAAAACAAATTCAATGAAAACAAAATAAAATATTCACATACATAATTTATAAAAACAAAATAAAAATTAATAATTGTTGGCTTTTTTCTCAAAAAATTCGTCTATTGTATGCTGAACAGCTTTTTTCTTTAAAGTTAAGTACATTTCTTTATAGCAGCTGATATTTGAAGCTACCGCCTGCGACACTTTAAAACTCCTCCCGCTGTCAGGATCGTTTTTTAAAAAAATCTCCATAGCTTCTTCAATTAAACACATTGCTCTGGAAATTTGCTTGGATGTTAAATTTTCTTGTTCGGAGATTTGTGTTGAATGGTCACTGTCATCTTCATGAGCAGATTGCAATTCCAGTTGCAACAGTTCTTCATTTGATATTTCTTGGTTGTGCGAGGTTAGCAATTCATCTATGTCAGGCTCCTCCATACCTTCAAAATTAGACTCTTTAGCTAAATTAGAAATTTGATAACGAACAGCTGGTGTATCATCAACTTCTGCACTGCATGTTTTGTGAACACATTCAGGCCATATTTTGCGCCAAACACCATTCATGCAAGATGGTTTAACTTCCTCCCACGAATCAGAAATAATTTCTATGGCTTTTATAATGTTGAACTTTTTCCAAAACTCTAGCATGGTAGGCTTATCTTGTCCATCCGTCTCACTCAAAAGAGTTTTAAATGTTCGTCGAAGGTAATAACTTTTAAAAGTCGATATTACTCCCTGATCCATCGGCTGAATAACTGATGTCGTATTAGGTGGCAAAAATACAAATTTCACGTTTTCTGACAACTCGTCAACATTAACTGGGTGGCCAGGAGCATTGTCTACTAGGACCAAAGCTTTGAAGTTTAAATTTTCCATGTTGCAATAAGCTTTAATTTCTGGAATAGCACAAGTTAAAACCCAGTTTTTAAATAATGATGCTGTCATCCATGCTTTTTTGTTTGCTCGCCAGTGGACAGGAAGCTGATTCTTTGAACAACCTTTCATAGCTCTTGGATTTTCTGATTGATATATGAGAAATGGTTTAAATTTGAAATCACCATTTGCATTACCACCAAGAAGAAGAGTCAGTCTATCCTTGCTAGCTTTAAATCCTGGCGCAGATTTTTCTGTTTTAGATATAAAAGTTCTGTTAGGTAGACGTTTCCAAAATAACCCAGTTTCGTCAACATTAAAGACTTGTTTCGGATCATAGCCTCCTTCATGAATCAACGCTTTAAGCTCTGTCGGGTACCGTTCTGCAGCAATTATATCGGCGCTAGCTGCTTCGCCTTTGAGAGCTATGCTGTGCAGATTTGCTCGAACCTTGAATCTCTCAAACCAGCCATGACTAGCTTCAAATGTTTCATTCTTGTCGGCATTACTACCACTAGCATTAACGTTGGATACTTTACTTTTTATGTCATTAAACAAGCTTTTTGCTTTCGTCTGAATTACCATTTTACTTAATGGTATTCTCTGCTCAACTTGATTTTCAATCCAAATAGAAAGCAGGGACTCCATTTTGATCATCAAAGAACTTCGTGTGCGGGTCATGGTTTTAGCATCCAATGATGTGGCAGACTTTGCAGCCTCTCTTATTCTATCTCCATCTCGATCTCTAATAGATTTGACTGTTGATGCAGCCAGACCAACAGCCTTTGCTATCTCCACAGCCTTCTCTCCATTATCAAATCGATGGAGAATGTCTAATTTTGTCTCCAAGCTGATGGTTTTTTTTTTATTTTTGGTAATTTTACCATCAACAACTTTTCCACTCATTTTGCTAAAAAAAAATTACAAGTGTAAAAATAAGATAACTCTACCAATAAATGTAATGGAAAAATATTTACCTTTTTGTAACCAGAAACTACCCTTTAAAATTTATAAACATTTACTATTCTTTTTAAGAAGAAAGGGAATCCCCAGTTTTAATGGCAAAAATATAAGGCTCTGCTCTCTGACAGCGGCAGCACCACTTTTGTCAGCTGGTAGTGGTAGTAACACAGATCGATACTAGATCGATGAATGTGGTGCGCAACACCGAGCTGATCTATCGAAATGATGAAGTGACGCGATAACTTGTAGATTGGTAAAAAGAACATAGAACTAGTTCAGCAGCGACGCAATTCGAAATTCTAACGACGCAAAGTGAAAATTAGTGTTAATTCAGCAGCGACGCAACATCGAAAAAACGCAAAGCGAAAGGACGCAAAGCGAGGTCTTGGTGTACATATTCAGCTATTAATAAAAAATATTTATATGAAAAATTTCGTACATTAAATGTTGGTTTTTTGGACGGTAAGAAAAAGGTGCTTGATGATGCTATTATTTATGGCGCAGCTGTATATAGACCTTAAAGCTGCCTTCACACGGTCGGTTTTTCTATAGCTTTTTTAACCGACCAAAAATGTTGGCATTCACAATATTCGCATCGGTTAAATCCAAAATCACATCACTTTTGTTGTTACACAATCTGGTCACATTTCTCTATATATATAAGTTTGTTTACATTATTTTTGCCAACAATAACTAAAAACAAGTGGAAACGTTGCAGTCGGACGCAACCGAATGCGGTATACTCGTTACCAGCATTAAAACCGGTAAAAAGAGTCCTGATTTCAAAGGGGTACGGATGCGGCAGAGGTGTACGCTGCCTTAAAGATTCTCCAATGCAGATGGGGATGCCACCAGTGGTGACTCTAGCTAAAGTTTGTAAAAAGTTTGAAAAGGGGGGCTGGGGGCGGTATGGGTGGGCGTGGCATCTAAATTTTTGATGCAGATCTATGTGGGATGTCAATTGCTATCTTCATACTAAATTTGGTGACTCTAGCTCGAAGTTTGTAAATAAATGGGAAAGGGGGCAGAATGGGTGGGCCTGGCTCCAAAATTTTAATGCAGTTTTTTGGGGGTTGCTAGTAGCTATCTTCTTATTAAATTTGGTAGTTCTAGCTGTAAGGATTTGCAAAATATGTGGATTTATCGTTTTTGAGTTATCGAACTTATCGATTTCCCAGCCCTCCAGTTATCGTATAGATAAAGAGAATTGGAAAGTTTCTTGTCTCTAGCTTCAAGGGTGTGGAAAAAACTTGCAACCATGCGGACGGACAGACAGACAGACACCATGACGGACATTGCACAAAACCAATATACTCTTTACCTTCGGTAACGAGTATAAATACCAAAAACGCCTTGTTTACGTTGTTCGTGGCAAGTTTAACCGACCAAACAGAGCAGAAATAGAACACGTTCTATTTTTCCTCAGTTTTGCGTCGGTTTTTGACCGACCTAAAAGTTTTGTGTGTTCACACGAGAGCGCTGGCTTTAAAAAAAAAAAACCGATCAAAAACCGCCCGTGTGAAGGCAGCTTTAATAAGAGAATGAACTGACGAATGATGAACCCAAATTCAACAAGTAAGAAGGCTCTATTCGGGAGAGCCCGAACAGCTATATCGACTCGGCTGTTGATGCTGATCAAGAATATATATACTTTATGGGGTCGGAGATGCTTCCTTCTGCCTGTTACATACTTTTGCACAAAACCATTATACCCTTTTTACCCATTTTATGGGTTCAAAGTACAAAAAGTAAACCCAAATTCAATAAAATATTATTTTTGTTCAAGAAAACGTGCTCAAAGCAATAATACAGTTACTAACACACCAACAAACAGGTGTTAACACATCGCCCGTGAGTTCCACTCATTGATTTTTTTTTGCAGTGATTACAGCCTGGCCTTCTTTGCCGCCTGCATCTCTGCTAGAATTAAGCCAATTGTCATAAGGGTCACGACTCGGATGCGTTCGGGATTGACGCATCTAGATTTATGTACTACACTCGAGCGTCTATCCGTGGAGTGATCAAGCAATATTTTCTATTTGCCTTAGTATCTGTGGAATTTATTGGCCAGTTACGGTGCAGTGTCCATTTCCATGACCATTGAGACACTGCTCTTTGCGTTTACGTACAATGTGCGTGCAGTGTTTAAGATATCACAGCATCGCATCCAGCATTTCGTGCCGCAAAGTGTGGCCCCCAGGCAGGAGTTGGAAGAGCTTTAACAGGTGCTGCGACTGCATCAGACAGGTATTTCACTTGGTACCCAGCTGGGAGACAAGCTCCGGCCATCGGTCCGTTTCGTTACGTTTCGTTGGATTCCAGCTGGCTGACCTGTTCTCCTCGCCGGAATGCATCTACTTCATCTTCTTTGTGGGCTCATTGTTGATTGCTCTGTACATCTACTCCCACTGTGGCGAGAATATTCAGCAAGCCAGATCGGACTTTGCTATTGCCATCTATGATACCGACTGGGGGGCCTCTGCGCCGGCAACAAAGCGTCCCCCCCCCCGCTGCCAGCTCAAAGGTAATTTCTTTCAGCCAAACAGCGGCGCGTAGGTTGATTATGCTGCAAAAAACAAAACGATGCAAATAACCATCGTCAATGCATTCTGGGAATCTTCGATTTAACTACTTTGTCGCTCTACTACTTTGTGGCTCTCTTTGCAGGTGCTCTGGTCGGCCATCTCTTATGTCATGATGCGTCGCTCCTTCGATGCTTCGGGTCAGCAATAACGCAATAAGTATACAATTGCTGTGCATCTAAAAACAACTTATACTACTACCAGCACCATCACCACAGAGAATTGCTATCAACAAACGCCTATCGCACCCATTTGTCGGCGCGCATTATTAATCTCCTTTGCAAAGTATGAAAACTCAATTAGTATGAAAACTCAATTAAGCCAGTAAATTTAAACTAAAAGGTGATTTTTATTGGCATTACGATAATGACTACAGTTTTGGTATTAATCATAAGTGATGCAAAATGGAATTAATTGAATTAATAATTAAACATAAGCATTCACAAGCTTAATGTAAATTTATATATCAATAGCTGCACCCAAGTTGAAAAATAGCTCCAGTAACAGTTGATTATATTTATTAAATTATTTTTGATTAAATTATGATCACATAATTGAATTTTCTTTTTGTTCATTAGCGATGACAGAATAAAAACAAGTGGAAACGTTGCAGTCGGACGCAACCGACTGCGGCATACTCGATACCAGAATTAAAACCGGTAAAAAGGGGCCTGGCCTACGAATGCAGAGGTACCAATGGTGCGCAAGTTTTGGTGATGGGTGTGTGGCGTGCGGCTATTTACCAAATTTGGTGACTCTAGCTCAAAGTTTGTAAAAGGTGGGGAAAGGGGGGCTGGGGGCGGTTTGGGTGGGCGTGGCATCCAAATTTTTGATGCAGATCTTTGTGGAATGTCAATTGTTATCTTCATACCAAATTTGGTGACTCTAGCTCGAAGTTTGTAAAAGATGGGGAAAGGGGGGCTGGGGGCGGTATGGGTGGGCGTGGAATCCAAATTTTTGATGCAGATCTTTGTAGAATGTCAATTGCTATCTTCATACCAAATTTGGTGACTCTAGCTCGAAATTTGTAATAAGTGGGGAAAGGGGGGCTGGGGGCGGTATGGGTGGGCGTGGAATCCAAATTTTTGATGCAGATATTTCTGAAACGTCAATTGCTATCTTCATACCAACTTTGGTGACTCTAGCTCGAAAATTGTAAAAAGTGGGGAAAGGGGGGCGAAATGGAAGGCGTGGCTCCAAAACTTTGATGCAGATTTTTGGGGGTCGTTGCCAGATATCTTCCTACCAAATTTGGTGGCTCTAGCTCCACATTTCTGGAAGATATACGCATTCCCGTTTTTGACGAAGCGTTGGGGTGGATGGGGGCGGCTAGGGCAGTATTGGTGGGCGTGGAATCCAAACTTTTGATGCAGTTTTTGGTGGGCGTGGTCCAAACTTTGATGCAGTTTTTAGGGGGTCGTTACCAGCTATCTTCCCACCAAATTTGGTGGCTCTAGCTTCACATTTCTGGAAGATATACGCATTCCCGTTTTTGACGAAACGTTGGGGCACATGGGGGTGGCTATCCAATCCAATCTTTTGATGCAGTTTTTGGGGGGTCATCATCATCTATCTTGGCACCAAATTTGGTGGCTATAGCTCAAAAACTGTGGGAGATATAGGCGTTTTTGACTTTAAAATGCGGGGGGGCTGGGGGCGGAATGGGGGTGCGTGGCTCCAAAATTTTTGATGCAGTTTTTTGGGGGTTTCTAGTAGCTATCTTCTTACCAAATTTGGTACTTCTAGCTGTAAGGATGTGCGAAATATGTGGATTTATCGGTTTTGAGTTATCGAATTTATCGATTTGCCAGCCCCGCAGTTATCGTAGAACCCCAATCTTGACACTTTAATTTACTATGCCATATATAGAGATAATTGGAAAGTTCAAGTCTCTAGCTTGAAGGGTGTCTAAAAAAGATGCGTTCATATGGACGGATAGACGGGCGGACCGACCGAAAGACGGACAGACACCATGACGGATATTGCACAAACCCAATATACTCTTTACCTTCGGTATCGAATATAAAAATGTCATAAAAAACGATTTCATTTTCATCATCTTTTTCGTATGGGTGCAGAGTATAAAAAAATTCACCCTAACTTTCGCAGTGTGTGTTCAGCTATATCACTCTAGCGCTCACAGTTATCCGCATTGCGTTCGAAACCGAAACAGAAGAAACGGAAGCTCCCGAGAGATAGAGTTGCCAATGCATGTGTGTGTGTGTGTGTGTGTGTGTGTGTGTGTGTTTGTGTATATGTGTGTTCACTAGGTAATTGTGATTCGATGGAGGCAAGGAAGCGGAGAAAATGGGGCAATCTGTGTGGTTTGGGTCCGAGTTGTAAAGTTTGCAAAAATTTACAGAAAAGGTCAGTAAATTAATGTGCAAAAAAGCGGATGCTGGGTAAAATTTGCATACACGCAAATGCGTATGTGTTCAATTGTCTGTGTGCGAGGAGGTACAAAGGTTGTGTGTGGCCTTGCATGTTTTACTCATTTTGACCGTGAGCTGTTTGGCCATGAGATATTTCAGCCAACAAAAACAAATGCCCAACCTTTATTATATGAACATTGAAAGAGTTGAATGTCGCATTTGCGAACGATATCAAAATATTAAATACCAAAACTCTTGCAAGCGTTTAAGATATGCGAAAGACAGAGTATGTTCTTGTGTCAAGCGACTCAAGATAAGTAATGCCTTGCTCTAAGGGTATCCTCAAAGCGATGTCGATGAAAGTTTTTTACATTGTGGAAACGTTGCAGTCGGACGCAACCGACTGCGGTAAACTCGTTAGCAGTATTAAAACCGGTAAAAAGAGTCATGATTTCAAAGCCACCAACTATCTTCCTTCCAAATTTGGTGACTCAAGCTCAAAATTTTTAAAAAGTTTGAAAAGGGGGGCTGGAGGAGGTATGGGTGGGCGTGGCATCCAAATTTTTGATGCAGATCTTAGTGGAATGTCAATTGCTATCTTCATACCAAATTTGATGACTCTAGCTCAAAGTTTTTAAAAGGTGGGGAAAGGGGGGTGAAATGGGTGGGCGTGGCTCCAAAACTTTCATGCAGATTTTTGGGGGTCGTTGCTAGCTTTCTTCATACCAAATTTGGTGGCTCTAGCTCCACAACTCTGGTAGATACAAGCATTCCCGTTTTTTACGAATCGTTGGGGCGGATGGGGGTGGCTAGAGCAGTATTGGTAGGCGTGGCATCCACGACCACCCATTTCGCCACAGCCCCCCCCGCATTTTAAACACAAAAAAGCCCATATCTCCCTCAGTTTTTGAGCTATAGCCACCAAATTTGGTGGCAAGATAGGTGATGATGACCCCCAAAAACTGCGTGAAAAGTTTGGATAATACGCTAACCAATACTGCCCTAGCCGGCCCCATGCGTGTAAATTCCAGAGTTGTGGAGCAAGAGCCACCAAATTTGGTAGGAAAATAGCTGGCAACGACCCCCAAAAATCTGCATCATAGTTTTGGAGCCACGCCCACCCAATCCGCCCCCTTTCCCCCACTTTTTGCAAACTTTGAGCTAGAGACACCGAATTTGGTATGAAGATAGCTGGTGGCATCCCCATCTGCATCGGAGAATCTTTAAGGTAGCGTGCACCCCTGCCGCATCCGTACCCCTTTGCAATCAGGCCTCTTTTTACCGGTTTTAAAACTGTAACGAGTATGCCGCAGTGGTTGCGTCCGACTGCAACGTTTCCACTTGTTTTTAATTGCAAAATGCTAAAAAACTTCCTGATGATTTATTATTATTTTTTCTCAATATAAAATTGACTTGATTTCCTTTCGTTTGATGTATATGCGGTCATATTGATATCTTCTAAGTGTGGAAATTTCATTAAAATATTCGGGCATAATTAAATTTTTTCAAATGTGGTTTTATGTGTTATTAGTATTAGTGATGTAAGCAATAAGTGTGAGCGAGTGGGATGCGGATAGCATGTGCATATGGTTTGTTTCACTTGCTGTGGTCTGCTCAGCAAACAATCGATGGAACTATCGGACAATCGATGGTTCATACTATCGCTGGCACTATCGAGGGCAGCAGCGGCTATTGATAGCAATTGTTATGATCCGGCCTTATTTTCCCAACACTGTATCGATAGCCAGCTAGCAAATCGGTTACCCAGAGATGCTTACGACCTCGATACAGCGTGAGCCGGGTTAACAAAAATTTATATTTTTACGAGAAAATAACAACAAACGGACTAGCAGCAATTCTGCTCGGATTCGGACAATTTACGGATATATGAGATAAACAGCTGTTAATGTTTACCCCCAATGTGTGCCCTCCCTACCAATGAATTGGAATTGAGTTGAATTTATGTTATCGTGCCAATTCCCTAAACATAGTACAACAACAACTTACCCCGACATCAACACATCTTCGCCCCACCCACACATAAATGTCTGCTCACACATGTTTACATAAACACTAATAACAATAATTTATTTATAATTAAGATTTAACATTTTGGGTTTCTTAAATTAAATTTACTTTATATAAATCATAAAAAAAAGAATCCACCAGTAAGCTTACTCGGTTCACCCATCCCAGTTGCGGACAAGGTGAGGTACCTGGGCCTTACCCTTGACAGGCGGCTGAACTGGCAGGCACATCTCAAAACCAAAAGGACGCAGTTAAACCTTAAGGTAGCCAAAATGACCTGGTTGCTCTGTAAACGCTCACAGCTAAGCACACGCAACAAAGTGTTGCTTTACAAAGCGCTGATAAAACCAATCTGGACATACGGCATCCAACTCTGGGGGACGGCAGCCGAGTCCAACATTGAAATCATCCAGCGCTTCCAGAGCAAGCTGCTCCGAAGGATTCTTGGTGCGCCTACCTACGTAAGAAACTCAGTGATACACAGGGACCTGGATGTGCCCTCAGTTAGAAGTGAAATCCGTAAACTCGGAACTCGTCACACATCCAGACTTGAACGCCACAGCAACCATTTGGCAATAAGCCTGCTAGACAACAGCCAACACGCAAGGCGGCTAAAAAGGAGCCATCCTCTGGACCTGCCATTCAGACCCGAGCCGCTTTGGTGACCCATCTCACCCTATTTGTATATTGTAAATAGTCTTTTTCACCCATAAATAGTAAAACTGTGACGTCCTTTCTCCATGTTATGTTACACCTTCAAAACATTTGCTTATTGTCATTAGAGACAGATTGTAAATATACACAAACTAATAAAAAAAAATAAAAATAAAAAAAATAAAAAAAAAATAAAAATTATGCAAATAAATACATAATTAAATAAATATTAACAAAACCAAACAAAAACTAATAAACGAGGAACAAAATGAACATTGAACAGAAAACGAAGAATACATATATCAATAAATAATGTGAATAAATAAATAATTAATTAAATCATACTAAATAAATAAATGATAAGGATTAAATAATAATTGGAAAAAATAAATATTTATTGCAGCTGCTTCTGCGGGTTGCGGCCGTCTGTGCCTGTGGTGGCTGCCGTGCTTATACGTGCGCTGTGGCGCGGGCTGCTGTTTCTCTGCGTGCGCGCTGTGGTTTGCGCGGGCGCAAACTAAACTTAAGCCCGGAAACAAACTAGTTTTTCTCTTGAAATTAAAGATGATGACCACCCAGACGGGTTGGCCAATCCTCGTCCGGTGGTCTGGTTGCTTCCTGTGGCCGCTGAAGTTGCGTGTGTGTGTGTGCACTTGATTGCCGGTCTGTACCGCACTGCTGCTATCACTACATAATCACCATTAGCAATATTCTCACTAAAAGAAACATTTTTATCGCCTACCTTCTATGCTGCAGGCGCCTAAGCACTAGACTTCAACTTCTTTATTTTTGGGGCACTTTTCTTTTATTTAATCTTTTCTTTCTGCCGGCGCACTTTTTGCTGGCGCTAAAGAATTTTGCCTACTCACGGCCTCTTTGCTTCTTACATAGCCCTTCCGCTATTCACCTAACCAGCCGACAATTATCGATTATCGGGAGCCAGCACGACTCTCCACCCCTCGTTCGAACACCACAACCATCGATAGCATATAGCCGACCATAACACCACACTCCGGTTCGCTTGCGTCCGCTTAGAACAGGAGTGCCAAACGGAGGCATCTGTTCGCTGCGCTGCCCAACGTAGGCCATCGCCCACGCCCTGAGACTAAGCTTCTCATGCCCTACCGACTGAGCTAGCCGGGCAAAGATCCAACGCTCGGGGGTCATTGCTGCTCTACCTTCGGTCGGAGTGTGTAAATCCCACCGGGCATCCGACCATGGCACCTTAAGGCCGGCCGCACACCGGAGCCAACAAAACGTCTTTTGTTGGTCTTTGTTGGTCCGACAAAAAAAAATATTTTTTGATATCGCACACCAAAACCAACACCTTCGACAAGCATTTTGTTTTCGACTTTTTTGGTTGGCTTCGTTTTCGATACAATCAAACATAATTTTAAGTTTTGTTCAAAATGTCATATGATTCGGACGAAAATATTTTTGTCGAAGCCCAACATAATTTCAGCCAACAGCATTCGACAAAATAAAAACATTTGTTGGGCTTTGCCTTATGCTGTTTTGCTTGTTGGATTCAGTGTGCGCAGCTCCATAAGCAACCGTGTAATGTTCGTCACGAACACTTGTATAAAGATGTTGGTTGGGTTCGGTGTGCGCAGCCCCCATGAAACTCTTTAGAAAAATGGCTTTCGACAATGTTCGCTCCCAACAAATGCTATGGTTTTTTGTTTGTCGGTCTTGGTGTGCGGCCGGCCATAAGAAGCAATGGATTCATGTTCGGTTCGACATAAAAAAACGCCTAAAGACGTTTTGTTGGCTCCGGTGTGCGGCCGGCCTAAAAGTCCGTCTTAAGTGAGCCAGTCTGAAAATGACTTCGCCCACCGGCATTCCCATGGGGCTGGTGTCCAAGATTACGCCCCATCTACGCTTCAGGTTCTCCTCGGGCCTGGACTCTGTTGTGCCGATTACGCCTTGTCTGAGCCTCGCTCCGTGCTCGGATCCGTTCGGAGAGCTCCATCACCGACAATGTACCCAAAGTACCTCAAGAACCTTAAGCAGAATTTAGACTTTTGCAGGTCGATGGTAAGGTTAGCCTCCTTCAAACACTCAGCGACCTCCTCCAACAGCTTAACGTGCTCAACAAACGTGCGTGAGATGATCAGCAGGTCGTCTAGATAAACAAACACATGGTTCCGCAGACGCTGTGTTATCACCCTATCCATCAACCGACACAGCCGTTGAGCAGCATTACACAGTCCGAAAGGCATCATACGGAACTGGTAAAACGGACGGCCAGGAATAGTAAACGCCGTATATACTCTGCTCTTGGGCTCCAACTCGATCTGTCAGATCGCGTGTTTCAGATCCACACTGCTGATAAAGATGGTGTCATCTACGCGGAGGATGGACTCAATGTTTTTCAGAAGGTAAGCATCCTTCAAACTCACGTCGTTGAGCTTGCGCGCGACTTAGCACAACCTGTTATTGCCAGGTTTCTGCACTAACGTCATCCTGTTGCTCCACAGACTCTCGCTCGGGTCGATGACTCCAAGTCGCAACATCTCGTCCACCTCCTCAAACAAAAGCTGTTGAGCCGCCGGTGACACGGGGTAAAAACGCTCCTTTACCGGCACGGTACCTTCCACCAGCTCGATTGTGCGCTGCTCAAGATGGGTTTCCCCAAGCCCTCGCTTTTCGTAAGCCAGGAATTTCGCCTTCACCGCTTCCAGACACCCCTGCTGATCAGCATCCAACTGGTGCGGTTCTACCGGCTCTCCCTTCGTCACAAACTCGGGCTCCATCTGCTCGACGGCATCCACTCCAACTACATCCGGTGCCAGGCAGAACTTCTTCCAAAAATCGATCCTTAGGTTAAGATTCTGGACCAGGGCGGGGCACACGTGCAGAGTCATCTGGTGCGTCTTCTCTCTGTAGCGAATCGGAACCAGGATCTTCCCCAAGACTGTGTAGCTCGCACCTCCTGCAGCTCGCACTTTAGACTTCTGTGGATACCATGCTATCCCCAGCTTCTCTATAAGTTCGACTGCTCCAGCACCGATCAAACTTACAGTCGCACCCGTATCTAAAAGACCTTTCACGGAGTGTCCATTGGTTTACACTTCGGCAAAGGCTCGATCGTCGTCTTTTAGCAGAGAACTGAATGCCTCACTTAAGCGCCTTCGTTCTTTCCTGCGTAGCGTTTGTCGTTTCTGCCTCTTCGGAACTTGGGGCCTATTGATCTGTTTTTGGACTCCCTCCTCAGCAAAGATGCGGCCTCTCGCTTCCTCGTACGTGGCAGTGCGCACCTCCAACGGCTGGTGTATCTACCACTTGAGCCTCGATGAGTGGTCGCCGTTGGTCTTCTTAACGATATCCTTAACTACCATGCAATCCTTATCCCTAGTGCTTATCTCTAACATGCAATTTAGCGAGGTCTTTACTGGTTGCCCGGTGGTGCTGAGCGCGTGTGGAAATAGCAACAAAACATAAGGTTATAAATTTAGTGTTGGCGTGTGAAAGGTAGGAGTGCAAGAATGGAAGTGGTTTAGTTATGTGTTTATACAGAAAAAGTTTTTATTTCGTTCTGCCAGTGCACCGCGTCCAGCAAATCCAATACGCCCGGCACGGCCAGACGACTACTACGGACCACCCGACGAGGATTGGCCAACCCGTCTGGGTGGTCAAACAAATTTGTTTAGCTTAAAAGCCCCTAACACATTTGCATCCAGGCGCCTGCGCCCGAGCGCATTATTCAAAGTGCCGCCTGCCAGCCACACACAGCTGCGCACCATTACGCACCCACACCTTCAGCAACGCAGTTGCCGCCACAGGCACAGTGGGCCTCGACCAATAATATGATTTAGTTTATTTATTATCTATTTTGCCCCTTATTTATTTATTTAGTTTTATTCTGTCTATTTAGTATTTATTTCTATTATTTATTTAAATTAATTTATTTAATTTATTATATTTTTAATCTTTCTGTGTTTTTGTTCATTGTTTATTTTGTTTATTTGTGTATTAGATATTTGTTTATTTTGTTTATTTAATTTATTATACCCTTTTTATTTTGTTTATTATGTTTAATTAAAGTAAATTTAATATTAAGAAAAAACAATGTTAATTATAATTATGCTTATAAATAAATGAATGTTTTGGTATTGTTAATGTGAAGACATGTGTGAGTTGTTATCGGGGTAAGTTGTTGTTGTTGTTGTTGTTGTATTATGTTTAGGGAGTTGGTACAAAAATATAAATAGGCCAATTCATAGGTAGGGAGGGCACACATTGGGGGTTGTTGTCCTCTCTAGATCCGCCATATTTCGTCTAGAGCAAGGGCACCTGCAATAAACCCTGTCACCGAAAGTGACGCGGTGGCCGAAGCCAAGGCAGGTGACGCCCACCTTTCAGATGACTCTGATCTCGCCAAAGACATGGCCAACATGATCAACCTCGACGTAGACACGGACGAAGAGGCTGATCTGACAGTGGTGGAGTCGAAATTTGAAGATGTCTCTGAGACTTCTTCAGATAAACCTCCACCATTGTAAGGCGGCTGCAGCCGCTCTGCTGCTCCGCACAAGCCAATGCGGAGTAGACGTTGTCCTCATTCAGGAACCTTGGGTCTGCTGTGGCAAGGTTTTTGGACTGGGGACTAAGGACTACAAGCTGCTTGTAGCCCACAACGAAGGTAAAGTTCGTACCTGCATACTTGCAAGGAAACATCTAGACATCTTTCTGCTCCCTTATTTTAGCAATGGCGACAACACTGCTGCGTGCGTCGAGCTGGAGTCAGGTCACATAAGGCTCAGCTCAACATACATGGCCCACGACTATCAAGGGCCACCCCCTCATCAACTGCTACGTGCGCTAATCGCCGAGTGCGAAGCGACAAACACCGAGCTGATCATAGGCTGCGACGCCAACGCTCACCACCATCAGTGGGGCAGCTCGGATATAAATGAACGGGGTGAGTTACTCTTTAATTATATCCTCACGACAAATCTGAATATTTGTAATATAGGAAACGACCCAACCTTTATTACAAAGAATAGGGAAGAAGTCCTAGACTTAACGCTAGCCACAGCCTCCCTTCACCAGAGACTTACTAGGTGGAGTGTGCTAGTTGAGCACTCCTTCTCTGATCATAGGTATATCGATATAGCGTTCTCTCTTGATATCCCAAAGCCTAAATGGTGCAGAAACGTTAGACGTACGAACTGGACCACTTTCAAAAAATGTCTTACAAGACTCATTCCAGAGCATCCCCCAGCGGGACCCCCTTCCCTCGAGCACACAGAGCTGCTCACAAACAAGCTCACGGAGGCATGCAAGTCCGCCCTTAACATGTCATGCCCCCAGAGCAAACCAAGAGGGAAAGCAAAACCACCATGGTGGTCCCCACAAATAAGCGAGCTTCGAAAAATTTCGCGAAAGCTCTTTAACAAAGCAAGGTTCAGGGGAGACGACCAATCATGGAGTCTCTATAAAGCCAGCCTAACCTCCTATAAGAAGATACTTAGACAAGCTAAACGCGCCGCTTGGCAGAATTTCTGCTCCACAATCGAGAGTACCACAGAAGCCGCTAGGCTCAGGAAAGTTCTCTCAAGCACACAAGCACCCGTGGGCTTCCTCAAAGGACCCAATGACTCATGGACAACGACCAGTCTTGAGTCACTGGAACTTTTGGTGGAAGCCCACTTTCCCGGTTGCTCAGTTGCAGGTTTTAGACCCCCTATCCACAGAGAAACTCAGGAGCAAGTCTCCACCGACCTTTTCTCCAGGGATATCATCTACTGGGCCATAAGTAGCTTCTCGCCCTACAAATCCCCGGGGCTGGATGGAATCATTCCAGCCCGACTGCAATATGCAGGGGATACTGCCATTAACTGGCTTCAGAAAATCTTTTCAGATATCCTGACGACCGGTTCGATCCCCAAGCCATGGCTCGAATCTAAAGTCGTCATCATTCCCAAGGCTGGCAAAGCCTCATACACGATCCCAAAGGATTTTCGTCCCATAAGCCTAACATCCTTTCTACTCCAGACACTAGAAAGGGTGCTGGGCCTACATATTAAGCTGCGATTAGTTATGACGAAACAAAACAAACGAAACGAAACAAACATTCCGTGTCTCAACAGCTGATATCTGATTGTATGAAAATCAATGTTATCGATTAGTCATTTACGGGTAGAACGAACGACTACGAAAACATACACAAATATCTGCAGATTGCAGATTTTTTGTTTTGTTTCGTATCAAATTCAACATCTGATCAAATTTTGTTGGGCCACAAAACTATATTTGTCATTGTTGTGTTTCGTTTTTTACAATTATAAAATGAATGACGACCACTTAATTAATCTAGTACAACAATATCCACAATTGTACAACAAAACAATGTGGGAGTACAAAGACAACAACAAAAAAAAAGAAATATGGAATTTAATTGCCAAGGACCTTGGATCGACGGGTAAGTACACCAAAAACTACAGGAATTTTTTAATCTTATGGTTTGTTACCAAAAGGTGAATTTTGTATGAAGAGGTGGGCTGGATTGAGGGAACGATACGGCAGAACATTAAACCAATTGAACACTGCTTCCGGCAGTGGTGCTACACCAGAAATTAAGTGGCAACATTTTGCACACTTAAGTTTCTTAAGACAGCACATGCAGTCGAAGAAGTAAGAATACAAGTTTTAAAAACTACACTGCCATTTGAAATTTTGTAATTCTTCCAGGCAGCGATCGAACTTCCATTGCGAAAAATTGAGCACGCCTGAAATTTTATCTCCGCCATCGGAGTTGGCACATCCTTCGCCACTGCAGGTGGAACCATTTTCGCCACAACCAGAGAAAACGTAAACATATTCTTCGCCTATGCAGGTGGAACCATTTTCGCCACAACCAGAGAAAACGTATACATATTCTTCGCCACTGCAGGTGGAACCATTTTCGCCACAACCACAGGAGCACCAAACACCGCCGCAGCCAGCGATCTCAGCACCGTCGCAGGCATCAACCTCAGCACCGTCGCAGGGGAATTCCACGAAATCACGTCAGCGTAAAAGAAAGGCTGAGGAAAATGCTGAAACCGCAGCTTTTGTGACGTTTCGAAATCACTATCATCTTATTTGCAGACATCAGCCATAAAAGATAAACAAGCACACTCTTTCGGACAATTTGTGGAGCATTGTTTGGAAGAAATGACTCCATTACAAAAACTTAAAGCAACTGCCGATATCTCTAATTTACTGTTAACTGCAAAAATGACAGATATTTAATAATTTTACAATAGCCCTGTTCTGATTAATGCGGGTAAAGTAAGTTTTAACACCAGCTCATAGGAAATTGAAGGTACAAACTTACTTTACCCGCATTAATCAGTCATTTCCTCCAAACAATGCTCCATCATTTATACAGTGAACAATATTACACATTTATTTTCTTGCAAGAAATGATGCACAAATAAACAGATTAAACACTCATCCAGAAATTAGGCAAATATTGATTTTAACTTTATTGAAAATATAAAAAGCAAATCAGCATAAATCTGCTTATTTTACGGCTTCATACTGGAAGTGCACAGTTCCTTCATGAAGGAAATAATGGTTGTCGCAATTGTAATGCATATCCCGCACTGTGCCGTGCATGTGAGGTGATTGATCTTAAAGGTCCACCATGCCTTTCTAAATCTGCGCGCCATTCACCGGGAATAAGTGTTTGGTCCGGCATGTAGCGGTCAACATACGTTGGAGGACAATAACGCGCCCCATCGTGAAGCATTACAAAATTATGCAGTGCAATGCAAGCAAGTACTATGCTTTCGCAGTTTTCAGGCATGAAATCCAATGTGGTCCGAAGAATACGCCACCGCGCAGTCAATATACCAAAGGCATTTTCAATTGTTCTCCGTGCTCTGGACAATCTGTAATTAAATACCTTGGCTATTAAATCCAGATTTTGGCCATTACGTCGTGGAGCTATCGGCTTCATAATATGAGTCCCCAACCCAAATGCTGCATCTGCCACAAATACGTGCGGTAGTACCTTCGTAGAGTTCGGCAATTGCTTATCTGCAGGTAGAGGCAATATATTCTTTGCCAATGCTTGGCCAAACGGAGAATGATTAAAAATACCTGATGAGAATTACATACATATATGTATTTGAAAACTACCAGTACTTTCACATTTATTAAACTCACCGCCATCGCTTTCACTACCAAAGCTTCCAACGCTGACGGCAGTGAATGTATATTTTGCATCGCACGCAGCCATCAAAACAATACTGAAATATTTTTTATAGTTGAAATACGTTGTGCCTGACTTCGTAGGACACTTTATTGCAACATGTTTCCCATCTATCGCCCCCACACAGTTCGGGAAATTCCACTGTTCCTCGAAGTCTGTTGCGATGTCCGCATATTGGTTTGTTGTGGGTTCGCTCAAGTATAGTGGCGCTAGAACCGTCCACAAAGCTTCGCACGTTTCCAATATAACTAGACGCACAGTCGACTTTCCCAGTCTGTAGCTCCAGGCAATTGATTGGATGGACACCGCTTGTGATAAAAATCTATTTCAGAATTATTATTATTATTAATTGATAGTGCACGTTTAAAAATGGTTCTTACAGCAATGTTATCGATAATCTCTCATCGGCATTGATCCTTTGTTTTGGTTTGGTAATTGACCTCTCAATCATAGTCAGAAGCATTTGGTATAACTCCTTTGACATGCGCGTATGTTTTTGGAACTGCTCGGAATCTATGTCGCGCATTTTCTAAAAATATTTGTGATAATATCCGTTTAAACGGTCTGAATTCAAGGGTCGTGCATGCCATCTGCGATTTCGCTTCTTAAAAGCCTTATTTTTGTTCCTCAATTGTTTGTACAGTCCAAGATATGTAGCGAGTGCAACTGTTAGCTTTTTATCCATTTTTTTTCGGTTTTCCACACTATGTAATTTAATTATTACGTGAATTTTTCACTTTTCTTCGCGCTAAATGCTAGTCACTTCAATCAATGTTTGTTTCGACAAATCAGCTGTTGGTCTTCTTCTTGTTGTACTCGTTTCTTTCGTTATTACTAATCACTACATTCGGAATTTTCGTATCGAAATGTTTGTTTCGTTTCGTTTGTTTTGTTTCGTCATAACTAATCGCAGCTTTAGAAAATTGATCACGACCGATTATTTCTCCCAAGCTCAACGTGCTTACCAAAAAGGTAAATCTACTGAGACAGCTCTTCACGCTGTTATCTCTACAATAGAAAAGGCACTCCACCACAAGGAGTACTGCCTTATGGCCTTTCTAGACATTGAGGGCGCTCTCAACAGCGTCGTACCGGGCGCAATCACCGAGGCTTTGTCGGAGTTGGGGCTTGGACACCGCATTGTGGATCTGATTGATCAACTGCTTAAATGCAGAATCGTCAAGGCCACACTGGGGTCTTCGACCATTTCCAGGGCCGTCAAGAGAGGCACCCCACAAGGAGGTGTTCTCTCCCCTCTCATTTGGAATGTGGCTGTTAACAGCTTGCTGCACTCCTTAGAGGAAGAGGGCTGTCGGGTGATAGCCTACGCGGATGACGTCGCTATAGCCTTCTCGGGTAAATTCCCTCAAAGTTTGTGCGAGCGTATGACCACCGCACTTCGAGCCCTGTCCTCATGGGCCACTTCAAAGGGACTTGGGCTAAACCCAGCCAAAACTGACTTAGGTTTTTTCACTATGAAGTATAAGCTACCTCCCCTCAAACCCCCAACCCTAAACGGGGTGGAACTCGCCTTCAGTAAATCCTCCAAATACTTAGGGCTCCCTCTAGACAGCAAACTAGACTGGAATCTTAACACCGAAGAACGGGTTAAGAAGGCCTCAGTCGCTCTGTATACATGCAAGAAGTCCATCGGACTAAAATGGGGAATGGCACCCCACATCACGCTGTGGTTGTACACAGCCATCGTTCGGCCCATCCTACTGTACGGAGTGTCAGTATGGTGGCCAACGCTTTCTAAGAAAACGTCAGTCCACAAGCTTGGAAAAGTACAGCGTGCCGCTGGACTGATCACAACAGGGGCCCTTAGAACGACCCCAACTGAGGCTCTTGACAATATACTAAATCTCCTGCCAATTGACCAAATGGGGAAATTAGTAGCAACTCTCTCTGCCCTACGCATGAGGGAAACTAAGCAGTGGTCCGAGCAGAAGTTCGGACACTCTAATATTCTAGTGGGTAACTTGCTTATCCCCACTTACACGGACTATTGTTGTCCTCAGGAATTCCCCATAACTCTTTTCCACACACTAATCCCCCCAAGGGAAGATTGGTGCTCAGGCACGCCAGGGCCGACCGACTCAGTAAGAATTTACACCGACGGCTCTAAGCTAGACGACCGGGTAGGGGGAGGCGTCTTTTGCGAGGAGCTGTCTATCAACAAAACGTCCAACCTTCCTGATCACTGCAGCGTATTCCAAGCTGAGATCGCTGCCATACACGAAGCACTCTCATGCATTTCCGAATGTGAATGCTCCGCAGCTAGGATTTGCATATTTTCTGATAGCCAGGCGGCTATGAAATCACTAAAGGCGATATCATCCAACTCGATATCCGTCACAAACTGCCGCAGATCTCTACACGAGATGGCAGAGCAGTTCGAAATACACCTCATTTGGGTGCCCGGACACAAAGGCTTCGAGGGCAACTGCAAAGCAGACGAGATGGCAAGGCATGGCACTACCATGCCTCTCTTCACAGACAAGGAGGGCTGGGGTATTCCCATGGCCAGCTGCAAGCTCAGAGTTCGATCGCACTTCGAACTCGAAGAAAACAAGGGGTGGCAGCTTACCACCGCCTCAGGTAGGATTGCTAGGCAAACCTGGCCAACGCGCTGCAAAAAGCGCTCCTCAGGCCTAATCCACCTAAGCAGATTAGGCTGCGCCGCCGTAATCAGGGCCATTACGGGGCACTGGCTGGTGGGGTCTCACGCAGCGAGACTTCTAGCCCCTTCAACTGATTTGTGCAGAAGCTGTCGTGACGAGGAGGAGGAGGAAACAGTTTCCCACCTTTTCTGCGACTGTCCGGCACTCTGCAAAAATAGAAATCGCTATCTAGGGTCCTTCTTTCTATCGGACCTCACTCAACTTGCGGATATTAAACCGAAAAATATCCTGTCTTTCATTCAAACCTCGGGCTGGGACCACGCCCTCAAAGGCGGTGCGACACGCTCATTGTCTAGGTAGACGGTTTCTGGATTAAGTCCAAACGCGGCCACACAACGGGCCAATACATGGCCTATGTGTGTGGGGGGCTATCTAAGCCTTCCACGACCGCTCTAACCTAACCTAACCTAAGGGCACCTCGAGCAGGATGTGGCCCTTAACCACGTATGGTCGGTCTTCAGTAGTTGGCATGTGACTGCCAACTCCCAGTGGCTGAGTCAGCTTGGCGCGTCGGCAGGCACACACGCTTCACTAACAAAGCCTTAGCCCCCGGGGGTAAGCATTAACAGCTGTTTATCTCATATATCCGTAAATTTTCGGAATTCGAGCAGAATTGCTGCTAGTCCGTTTGTTGTTAGTTTCTCGTAAAAATATAAATTTTTGTTAACCCGGCTCACGCTGTATCGAGGTCGTATCCATCCCTGGGTAACCGGTTTGCTAGCTGGCTATCGATACAGTGTTGGGAAAATAAGGCCGGATCATAACACAATAGATATCAGACATATTTGCTTGGATGAACACAAAATATATATATATAAATATGTTTGTTTTCAAAGAATAAAAATTTAATAAAATGCCTCCTAAAAAGCGCAAATATTTAACAAAATATTTGCAAAATCAAAGGAAAAGAGCGTGCGTACTTTAGTGTGTAAGCAATGAGCTTGAGCGAGTGCGATAGCGGATAGCATGTGCATATGGTTTTGTTTTATGTGTTTAATATATTTAAATTTCAAATCATATAAATACTATGTTTACTTTCATAATTTTTATTGCACATGGACAGACGTATTCTAACACAGGCTGAAAATTTTGTTTTTATATATCCAGGCAATATAAGCGCAGTTAACAGTAACAGTTTTTTTTTTTTTAGTTAAACATTCTTTATTTAGAATCTGTCAAGTTTTGAAATTGGCTAAATTTTGTGCAGCAATTGACGGTTACGTATACTTAACATTGACGTAAAATATATTTATGACGTAAACAGTAACAGTGACAAAAATGTAAGTAAAAGAAATGTTAACAAACAACAGCTGACTGCACAAATATGAAACGCATTGACACCCAAAATGCCGTTCACGAGCTAAACGCTTTAAGCGTGAAAAATGAAACGATGAAACGGAGCTGTTGAATACCCTAATTCTCGTTTAATAAATTTAATGAATTTAAAATGATTGCGACCATGTATACCGGCTCACATTGAGGAAGGGTGTTGAATTTTATCCAATCGATAACACTAAAATCTTTAATTAATTTAAAACACACACACACACAAGGTTCAAAAGGCTAATAATTTTGTCTATTGCTTGCGATTTTAGCCTTCTTTTTTGTTAGCTTCTTTGTGTTGTAGTAATGAATAAAATGATTGTTGCTATTTTAAAATCGGTTTTTCTAAATTATTTCGAATATTACTTTTAATATCGGACATTATGCAAAAGTTAATTACATAAACGAAACTCGTTTTGTGCTGTAATAACTATAATTATTTATTCCAATAGGCGCGATGATTTCTTTTTTTTTGTTACATAGACACATGTGTTTAGCGTCAGGTTAACCGGAAAAGAGACAGCGGAAGACAGTGTGGCCGAACCACACTTTCAGATAAATCTTAATACTAACAGCGATATCTTAATACTAGCTTACAATATATCGGTATACACGAACATAACATAACATAAACAATCGATAGAAATTCAATATAAATATTGCACAAAATAAATACTTTACAACTCGGCCGTCCTGACAAGGAATCGACCTCGATTCCACCTACTATATCATAGAGGGCTGGAAGCCATACCAAACGGTGGGTGTTGCCTGCAGTCAGACATCAAAAGCACAATTTTAATCAGACGTGAGCCACAATTTTAGTTTAGACGACTCCAGCACACCATCATACGGAAGCTGTGTGAGCTGGGAGCCTTCAACATCTCGGATGACATACCGATCATTCGGAAGTTTCTTATGGATGACATAGGGACCGCGGTATCGCTTAATGAGTTTTTTGTTTATGCCAGCCGTCGTATCAACATTCTTGATAACGACAAAATCACCTTCCTCAAAATTAACGGCAGGGCGATGATATTTGTTAAAGTACTCTGTATTATACTCTTGAGACTTGACAATGTTCTGAAGGGCAATTTTACGGGTATCTATTAGGGACACTTCATCAGTAAGCCTATCATCCAAACGCTCAGTTAACTCATCTATAACAGCACCGCGCTGTTCGACACCAAAAAGGAGGACGGAGGGTGCAAATTTAGTTGTGGAGTGGATGGAATTATTCAAGGCAAACTCAATTTTCGGAAGTTGCTTCACCCAATCAGCATGATCCAATGGTTCGGCCAATTTAGCAAGCATAGGACTTAAGACACGGTTGACACGTTCCACTTGCCCATTGGCACGAGGGGAGGCAGTGGCATTCTGGACATGGATTATATGGTGGGACTGCAGAAAATCAGCGAATTCGGCGGAAGTGAAGCACGTACCTCGATCGCTAACAATTCGGCGAGGTCGACTATAGTTGGGGAAATACTGCGTCTCTAAGGTGTGACATACTTCTCTGGAATTAGTTGTAGCGGCAGGGTACAATTTGACAAATTTCGTAAAGGCATCAATAACCACAAGAAGATATTTTTTCCTAGACGGTGTGGACGGAAGGGGTCCCAAGTGGTCAATATGAAGAGTATCAAATGGCAGAGGGGTTTTCGGAATGCTATGCAAGGTAGCATTACTATTATTAGCGGAAGGGGAATAGTAAATACATTTGAGGCAGTTTTTAATAAAGTTGTTAACGTAAGATTTCATATACGGAAACCAATAATGTTTTTTAATCTGTGTACAACACTTTTCAGTGGCAAGATGGCCCAGCTTCTCATGCACTGTTCGTATGACGCTGTTAATCATTTTGGCAGGGACATAGAGCTGAAGTACGTTAGTCGGTGATCGGCGATATACGACACCATCTTGCAACTTAAACCCAGCAACTTCTTGGTTCTCCAGGACATTCCGAAGTTTGACAATTTCGGAATCACGGTTTTGCGTCAGTTGTAGTAAGAAATCTAGGTTCACATCGTCCACATATGCAGAAGTTTCTAATCTACTAAGTGCATCAACATGAGGCATACAAATACCGGAACGATGTACAATGGTGTAGTTATAATTTTCTAAAAGTAATGCCCAGCGGGCAATTTTCGCAGAAGATCCACCATTTTTAAGGGTTAACGCTAATGAATTGCAATCTGTAATTATCTTAAACGGAATGAACTTCAGATATGTCTCAAAACGTTTTAGGGCGTAAACGATAGCCAAGGTTTCCAATTCATAACTATGCAATTTGGATTCTGGGACGGAAGCGGTCTTCGAAAAATAACACACAGGATGAAATTTATCATCAGTTTGTTTCTGCAGGAGCATCGCTCCAAAACCGGCAGAGCTAGCATCACAATGTAATTCAGTTTCAGACTTCGGGTTATAAATAGACAGCACTGGTGATTCGATCAGTTTGGACTGCAGTGTTCGGAATGATTTAAGACACTCATCAGAAAAACGTAAGGGGCATCTTTTTCAGCAGGCGCGACATCGGATAAGCAATTTTAGCAAAGTTGGGTACAAAACGGCGGAAGTAAGAAAAGAGACCCAAACAGCGTTCCAATTCTTTCCTATCCCGGGGTTCCGGCAGACTTTTTATGGCTTGAAGGTGACCTGGTTTCGGGGTGATACCGGAAGAGTTCGCTAAATACCCCAAATATTCCAACTCCTTGTGCGCAAAACGACACTTAGACAATTTAAGGCGTAAGCCATTCACTCGTAAGGTATAAAGTGTCTCTTTCAGCACTTGCAGATGGGTTTCAAAATCACTCGACGCGATTAATATGTCGTCCATATAAATCACTAATTGACCTCTATTGATCAAGTCCTTCAGCACAAAGTATACAAATCTAGCAAAAACTGGGGGACCATTACATAAGCCAAACGGCATGCGTACGTACTCAAATTGACCATCAGGTGTTACAAAGGCAGTGTATTTAATCGAATCAGGATGCATTTTGACATGGTGAAATCCACTCTCTAAATCTAGTACAGTAAAGTACGATTTGCCCCCCAGATGTTCAACACAATCCTCTAACAGCGGAATTGGAAAGTGGTCACGGACAGTAATTTTGTTCAGCGGGCGATAGTCAACACATTTTCTTAAGGTATTATCTTTTTCCTAACGGGCACTATAGCAGAAGCGTAAGGGGAACTACTATGACGGATAATGCCAGCAGTTAATAAGTCATCACATATTTGGCGCACTTCGTTGCGCTCGTGATGGGATAATCGGCGGGGGCGGCAGAAAATAGGAGTATGACTTGTCAATTCGATTTTCATCTCGTAATTGGTTGGTTTAATCAGTTCGTAAGGGACATCAACATAAGAGGCGGAAATAGCAGATTGCAACTCTGCAGATTGTTCTAACGGCAGAGTAGGCTCTATATTAAACTCATTTTCACTAACAGCAGGTAACTCGATTGCATTAATGGCTGCTAGGGCATCACCCAGCAAATTCTCAGACATGAAGGAACACTCTCTTTCAGTGGTACACGACTGTGATTCGGAAGGCATAAACTCATTTTCATTAAGGGACCGGGTTGACTCATTTGTGGTCATTGTGCGTTTGACATCTGTTTTGAACAAATCAAGTGAATTAAGTACAGCAGTGAGTTCCTCGTTACAATTAATTTTATATTTATTTAGGACCAGCAGTTGACTTCTGGTATATTTGTTCTTAAACTTGCATAATTTTATATTAGTTTTGCAAAAAAAATCTCTGCCCAAAATCATTGGCAAGTTAGTAGCACTATTCGGCAGTACATCACATGTATGTAATACTGTTTGAGCAAAAATGCGTATGGCACACTGGACTTTTCCCAGAGACGTAAGTTGGTTGTTCCCCAACCCACGGCAGTTCAACGGGGTTGACTTTAGTTTCAACACGTAAGGCACTTCAGATTCCCGAATAAAACTTCTAGGACTACCCGAATCCAGGAGGGAAAAATATTTGTAAACTCACTGCTTTTCACTTGATTTGACATAAAGGCAACACTCACCATCTGTAGATGTTCTACCTTATCTACTAAGGCGTCTTTGCAGCAGGAAGGGGTGAGGGCGTCGGCAGCGGCAGAATTGGTGGCGACGGCATTTCCAATCTTAAATGGGCAGTTCCGGTATATGTGATCCAGTTTCCCGCACTTAAAGCAGGAATTTGCTGGCCTCATCGGCTTTGGGCACTGCGATTTGTAATGTCCGAACGATGAACAATTATAACACCGCACATCTCTTGCGGCAGGGGCGGCGGTCGTGGACGGCAGGGAACCAGCGGGTTGTCGAGGCGGGGGCTGGTGTACGGCAGCCACTTGTCGGCTTGCATTTGCCTGGACTCGACGTCTCTCATATCTTTCCAGCAGTGTCTTCAGGTCGTCGATTGTCCGGGCTGCATATAGCATGCCCACGGCTGGCGAGCTGTCTCGCAATCCATCGATGATGAGGTCCACCAACTCAGCCTCAGGGATAGTTGCACTCATCATCGCTATCTCCTGCATCTCGATTGCGTATCGCAGGTATCCCTCTCCTGGCCTAAGGCGTCGGCTCCGCAGCGCTGCGTACACTTCCTCCGTGCTTCTCGATCGCCCAAACTCATGTATTAATATTTCCTTGAGCTGTTCGTAGCTGCGCACAGTAATTGTGCGCATGAGGACGGCTGCCGTGCCTTCTAATAATCGGCGGCAGGCGACCAATCGCATACGTGCATCTAGTTGCAGCATCTCGCAGGCGTCCTCAAGTCACTAATCCACTTTTTCACATCATACGCGTTGTCTGCCGAGAACCGCGGGACCATAGACTCAATGACACTGATGTCCGTAACGCGTTGATTTGTTACGCTGGGCGGGGCACCGAGCTGCTGTTGTAAATTTGCAATTTGCTGCTGCAATTCCAATATTTCCTTCTGCTTGCGTAAATTAGCCAACTGCTCGTTTAAATTTACGGGCACTGGCAGTTGGGCTACTGCTAGAGCAGCCGACGGCAAGGCAGCAGCCGTAGCAGTAAATGGCGGCATTGACTCCGATTCGACAGACAGCGAGGTAGCAGCAGAGGCAGTTGACGGCAGAGTTGACACAGTCACAGCAGACAGCAAGGCGGCGGCAGGAGCAGTTGACGGCAGTGCTAGTGTTGGGACAGCAGATGGCGAGGCGGCAGCGGAGGCAGTTGACGGCAGTGTTTGAGTTGGGACGGCAGACTGCTGGGCATCAGTAAAGGCTGTTGGCAGTGGGGTATCAGCAGGAGTAGTTGACGGCAGGGTCAGCTCTGGGACGGCAGGCAGCGGGTCAGCAACAGGCACGGTGGGCAGCGGGGTCATCGCTGGTACAGCCGATGGCGAGGCAGCGGCAACTTTGGGCAGCTCCGAAACAAGTTTGCGGATTTGCTGTATCGTCGCTAGCGGCGGCACTGCAACGTTATTTGCCTTTAGCAAATTTAACATCTCTTCCTTATTCAAGCCCATCTTTGTTGATTGGGCGTTAAATACAGGTTGGGCGTTGGGCGTATCCACTTCTGAGTTGTAATAACTATAATTATTTATTCCAATAGGCGCGATGGTTTCGCTTTTCATCGATTACTTTCGGCAGCTGTTACATAGACACATTTGTTCAGCGTCAGGTTAACCGGAAATGCTTGTGAATTTATTTCTGCACTTAACTCAATTAAATTCAAATTAACTTCAACACTTGTTGCCAGAGTTCAATTTGTAAATTTGTCAAACGCTTTAATATTGAACCTCAAATACTTGAGGTAACCTAACTGTGTTAAGGCTTGTTGTGGTTTATCCTGTTTATAGCAGTTTCAGCGGATCAATTGGTTCCTTTCTACGATTGACCATAACAGCACTGGTAATTGCATTTAGTTAAATGTAATTAAATGCCACTTGCGGTCAATTGCGGACTTGATGGACCAAATTGAAGATACATATGTAAGTGTTTCACTTAGGTTTAACTTTGAGTATAAGCCTTAAGAGCACACACACACACACCCATATACAATATGTGTATGTGTTTGTTGCACGTATGTATGTGTGCGTGTGTTATTGCTACATCCACCCTCTTGTACGGCTGGCGCAGTGATTGTCTTTAAGTTAACCTGTCGTTGTTTATACTCGTTGCCGAAGGTAAAGAGTATATTGGGTTTGTGCAATGGCCGTCATGGTGTCTGTCCGTCCGTATGCAAGTACCTCGTACAACCCATTACGCCCACCTTTCGCCACGTTTTACAAACTTTGATCTTGAGTCACCAAACTTGGAGGGAAGATAGCAATTGACATTCCACATAGATCTGCAGCAAAAATTTTGATACCACACCCACCCATACCGCCCCAGCCACCCTTCACCACCTTTTACAAACTTCGAGCTGGAGTCACCAAATTTGGTATGAAGATAGCAATTGACATACCACAAAGACCTGCATCAAAAATTTGGATGCCACGCCCACCCATACCGCCCCTTTCCTCCACCTTATGCAAACTTTGGGCCAGAGTCACCAAATTTGGAAGGAAGATAGCTGGTGGCATCCCCATCTGCATCGGAGAATCTTTAAGGCAGCGAACACCCCTGCCGCATCCGTACCCTTTTGCAACCAGGCTTTTCTTACCGTTTTTAATACAGGTAACGAGTATACAGCAGTCGGTTGCGTCCGAATGCAACGGTTCCACTGGTTTTTTGATTTACTTGTTTATATCTACGACACTAGACACATATTATGCCATCGCAATTTATGCAGCGATGCACACAAATTTGGAAAGTGTATTCAGTAGTGCACTTTTCGATGTCATTTGCCGACACAGAAATAACCAAAATAGGAAAAATAGCTAAATTCTAGAAAAGCAGGCCCAGCAAGAAGCGAAACACACGCACACATACAGTGTCAAATTTTTACCGTTCTTGGTTGCCGCTGGCCTGCCGCTTGTCGTACACTTGACGGGCCGCTGAGTGCAAGTGCAACTGAAACAAAATCGGCTGCACATGCTATCCGCTATCGCGCTCCCTCACACTTATGGCTTACTGCTTTTGTTATTCTGTATACCATTTGAAATATTTTTGAGGCGAACCCCTGAAACAAAACTTTTCTTACCAATTGCAATATCTTGTTATTCAAGGGTCTTTGGCTAGAGTCACCAAATTTGGTATGAATATAGCAATTGACATTTAACAAAGATCTGCATCAAAAATGTGGATGCCACGCCCACCCATACCTCCCCCAGCCCCCCTTTCTCCACCTTTTACAAACTTTGAGCTAGAGTCACCAAATTTGGAAGGAAGACAGCTGGTGTCATTTCCATCTGCTTCGGAGAACCTTTAACCCAGCGTGCACCTCTGCCGCATCCGTACCCTTTTGCAATCAGGCCTCTTTTTACAGGTCTTAATACCGGTAACGAGTATTCAGCAGTCTGTTGCGTCCGACTGCAACGTTTCCACTTATTTTCGTTTTCGCTTTTGTGTTTGATGTTTGTTTCTCGTAGCGGGAATTTGTTCAGTTGCAGCACGTCTTATCGCCAGAGATGTTGAAGTGATTCTGATTTCTATTTATTTTCAAATCGTTTTAAAGGGCACCACCTCAACTGCGTTCAGTGTCCTGTTAAACACATGCATTTACATTTGTACAAAAGTTGAGCAAATTTATGAACTTATCATAAATTTTTGTACACACACACAAATATTCCTTGTACAGCCAACTCAAAAATTATTAAGTGGTTAGTTTTTTGCATGTCAAATATTTTTCTGGTAATTTTTTTTTGCAAACATATTTGACATTGTATGTTCACTACATTAAAACTCTACGTTCCTTTGTCAATTGGCTGCACAAAAAACCGCAAGCTATAGTTAATAGTGTTATAGCTAAAGGCCCATACGCAGATGCCCGTACAGCACCCGTACCGTAAAAACTTTATATAAAATATGGTCTTCACACCGGCCGTACAGTACAGAATGTTGAGCACTTCATTACGGCCGTAAAAAGTGCAACAACATGTCGGGCAAGAGCAAGCTTATACATTTTTCAGAAAATATTGACAAAACTGACCTAATTCAATTTTGGCAGTCAATGCTGCCCAACAAGAAGTTAATAAAAATAAATAAATTAATTCATATGATACAATCTAATAAACATACTATGCGTTTTTATTCTGCAACTCAAGCAGACCCGTACTGCCAGGGTATAGATCTGTAAGGTGAATTAGCTGTGAGTCTTTTGAGTTGTATCGGTAGTGTTTAGCATAAGCTCTGGCCATCAAATATGGGTTCACCCAAACGATACCATTGCTTTTTGCATTTGCTTAAAAGTTTATTTAGTGTTCGAATCGGTGTTCAGTGTAAAGTGCAAATTCCAACGACAAAAGAAATAATGCATTTCTGGCGAAGTATTTTTAGGCTCATTATTTGTTTTTTCGAAACATCGAGCAAACACAGCTTACCAGAACTAGCATCAAGTGCTTTTAAGTTGCAAAAATAAATTTGATATTCTAAGAAAGAACACGGTTTTATTCTCCAAGAGCAAATGGGCACTGTTTCGGTTAATTGTGTGAGCCTTTGGTATGTTTGATAGACTAGAAAACAATCGTTTAAATTTTATTCTCGTTACCGAAGGTAAAATTAAAAAACTGCATCAAAAATTTTGGAGCCACGCCCGCCCATTCCGCTCCCCGCTCCACCACATTTTTAAGTCAAAAAGCCTATATCTCCCACAGTTTTTGAGCTATGGCCACCAAATTTGGTGCCAAGATAGGTGTTGATGACCCCCCAAAAACTGCAAAAAAGCTTTGGATGCTACGCCCACCAATACCGCCCTAGCCGTCAAAAACGAGAGTGCTTGTATCTTCCAGAGTTGTGGAGCTAAAGCCACCAAACTTGGTAGGAAGATAAATGGCAACGACCCCAAAAAATCTGTATCAAAGTTTTGGAGCCACGCCCACCCATTCCTCCTCCCTCTCCACACCTTGAGCAAGAGTCACCAAATGTGGAAGGAGGATAGCTGGTGGCATCCCCTTCTGCATCGGAGAATCTTTAAGGCAGCGTACATACCTGCCGCATCAGTACCCCTTTGCAATCAGGCCTCTTTTTACCGGTTTTAATACAGGTATCAACTATACCGCAGTCGGTTGCGTCCGACTGCAACTAATTAGTAGCTAACTGGAATCAAACATTTTTTTGCTGTTTGTTAGCCATCTGCGGAAGCCCTGCAATTTATACACACACTCAATCTATACTGAACTGAAGATTATTAAAGCTTCTTTTACTGGAGTGTAAAGTACATTTTTAAAATTTTGATAGGTGCTTGTGTGGTTTAATGATTTAACAGGTGAACTGTCCCTTTTTAAATACAAATAAGGGCTACAGGGTATATAGGGCATTGCAGATGCAATATTACTTGATATACTCGATACCGAAGGTAAAGAGTATATTGGTTTTGTGCAATGTCCGTCATGGTGTCTGTCCGTCCGTATGGTTGCAAGATTTTTCCACACCCTTCAAGCTAGAGACTTGAAACTTTCCAATTCTCTTTATCTATGGGATAGTAAATTAAAGTGCCAAGATGGGGGTTCTACGATAACTGGAAGGCTGGCAAATCGATAAATTCGATAACTCAAAACCGATAAATCCACATATTTCGCACATCCTTACAGCTAGAACTACCAAATTTGGTAGGCAGATAGCAACTAGCATACCCAAAAAAAACTGCATCAAAAATTTTGGAGCCACCGCCCCCATTCCGCCCCCAGCCCCCCCGCATTTTAAAGTCAATTTAAGGTTAACGTCGAGTGTCCGCCTCAAGTACCGACAAGCTGGACTGCGATTGCACCAGCACAGACTCTCATAGGGATTCTGATCCAGATCGGCAGAGTGCCAAAAAAAAAGAAGCAAAATTTCAGATGTCCGGAAGTATTTTAAGAGGTCCGACTACAAAAAATTTTCAAAATGTCTTGACTGTGGCAAAGAATATAAGACAAGCGGCAATACGTCAAATTTGCACGACCATTTAAAAAGGTTTCATCCTGGCCTGGAAAGTAAAAACCCAGAATCTAGCACACAAGCTGTACGTGCTGAGAGGAACGACACTTCGTCTACAAGCAGCAGTTGCAGATCGAGTATGAACTCTTTGCTTCCTACTATAAAAGAGCCGTCTTGTATGATTCAAATTCTAAAAGAAAGACCGACATTGATAAAGCCCTACGGCCGGCCGCACACCGGAGCCAACAAAACGTCTTTAGACTTTTTTTATGTCGAACCGAACATGAATCCATTGCTTCCTATGGCCGGCCGCACACCAAGACCGACAAACAAAAACACATAATGCTATTAGTTTTTTTGTCGAACCAACAAAGACCAACAAAAAAACGTTTTATTGGCTCCGGTGTGCGGCCGGCCTAACTGAGATGGTTGCCAAAGATGTGCAGCCGTACAATATTGTAGAAAATGAAGGGTTTGTACAATACACTCAGGTATTGGATCCTAGATATAAATTACCAAGCAAGACGCACTAACGAGATGTGCTAATGTTTAAATATTTCAAGGAAACCTCTGCCAAGTTATCAGCAATACTTAAAAATGTTTCGGATATAGCAATTACATGTGATTTGTGAACAATGCTAGTTTTTTGACTGTACGGGTCATTTTGTGTATAATCACGAATTAAAACAAGTGGAAACGTTGCAAGCGGACGCAACTGACTGCGGTAAACTCGTTACCGGTATTAAAACCGATAAAAAGAATCCACATTGCAAAGGGGTACGGATGCGGCAGGGGTGTACGCTGCCTTAAAGATTCTCCGATGCAGATGGGGATGCCACCAGCTATCTTCCTTCCAAATTTGGTGACTCTAGCTAAAAGTTTGTAAAAATGGTGAAGAGGGGAAAGGGGGGCTGGGGGCGGTATGATTGGGCGTGGCATCCAAATTTTTGATGCAGATCTTTGTGGAATGTCAATTGATATCTTCATACCAAATTTGGTGACTCTAGCTCAAAGTTTGTAAAAGGTGGAGAATAAGGGGGCGTGTCTCCAAAATTTTTGATGCAGTTTTTTTTGGGTATGCTAGTTGCTATCTGCCCACCAAATTTGGTAGTTCTAGCTGTAAGGATGTGCGAAATATGTGGATTTATCGGTTTTGAGTTATCGAATTTATCGATTTGCCAGCCTTCCAGTTATCGTAGAACCCCCATCTTGACACTTTAATTTACTATCCCATAGATAAAGAGAATTGGAAAGTTTCAAGTCTCTAGCTTGAAGGGTGTTGAAAAAAGTTGCGAACATACAGACGGACGGACGGACGGACGGACGGACACCATGACGGACATTGCACAAAACCAATATACTCTTTACCTTCGGTAACGAGTATAAACAGAATCCTTGGCGACGAAAAAACTGTTAAGGACAACTTATCACTGTTCGCAAAACATTGCTGACACATTGCAAGAAATATTTATTGATTGGAACATCCTCAACAAAACTGTATGTAATGTTACTGATAATGCCAGCTCCATGCTAAAAGCATGTGAACTATTACACATTCGCAATCTGCCATGATTGCGCATACGATCAATCTGGTGGTGCAAGATGCTTTAAAATTTGTAAAAAAAAAAGTGTAAATCAATCGTTAGATTTTTTAAGCAGAGCACGATAGCGAACGAAAAACTCAAATTAGCTCAAGAAGGTTCAGAGTATACTTTGCTGCAAGAAACACCCACTAGGTGGAATAGTTTCTATTTCATGATTGAGCGTATTATAAAAACGAACGATGCCATTGCTTAAGTCTTACTATCAACAACAAATACACCGCAGCCAATTACTGCTGAGGAAATACTTGTGCTAAAAGATATCGAAAAAGTATTGGCTTTCTTTCAGCAAGCAAGTGAGAAAATTTCTGGTGGAAAGTACGTGACCATATCGCTAATTATACCAATGGCATATGGACTTTTTCGCAAAATCGAAAGTGTTGTACCTTTGCTACAAACTTTGCAAGGAAAAACTTTAAACAAAATATTAGTGGAGTCAATAAAGAAACGTCTCTCCATATATGAGCAAAGAATAGTCTGCAGGATGGCTACGCTATTGGATCCACGCTTAAAAAAAAATGGATTTCAACACAGCTCAAACGCTGAACAAGCAGCAACATTTTTTGAAAATGAGCTTGCAAATTTCCCCGTCAGAGGGACCTCAATTAATCTGCCCGTCGCACCGGATACAAATTTACAGGACACTTTGTTTGATTTTTTGGGTGAGCGATCGATGAACAAAGTTGGAAACTCACGAGTGGATGCAATTCTGACTTAAAGGCAATATCTGGAGAGGGCAATTGCCGCAAAAGATATGGACCCTCTGTTATAGATGAAGGTATGCCTTAATTAAAAGTGTAAATGTAAAGTTAAATATATTACTTTTTTTTTCAGGTAAATCAAACTGATTTTCCCGCTATTGGAAGCCTATTTTGCCTGCATTCCCGCTACGTCCGTAGAATCAGAAAGGGCATTCAGCAAGGCGGGCCAAATTATTTCAGAGAGGCGAACCCAACTCAAGGAAAAACATGTAAACATTCTTTTATTTTTAAACCGTAACTCTTGGTTAAAATAAACCATAATTTTATTGTATTCGTTTAAAATAAATTTGTTTGATGGGCCATACTATCGATGGCGCTATCGACACAATCGATGGCACTATCGACACTATCGATGGTTCAAAATAAACTATCGTCGAATATTGATCGCCCGCTATCGATAGTTCTCCACCTCTGTTACAGATGCACTATCCCGAATAAATATAAATGAATTAAAAGCTATTCATAGACAATTTTTAAAAGTTACAAGAAGATCTTCAGTAAGAAAGTACATTTTTCTGGATGCAGTTTCAAGTTTTGTTGTCTACATAATTTGAAAACGTCTGTTAGATTTTTAAGCATATGCTTTTCGGAGCATCCGATCACAACTAAATCATCAATATATAAAAATGCCTGCGAGGGCTGTAAGCCTGAAAATGCAAGAGTCATCATACGTTGAAAAGAATTGCGGCATATTTTAAGTCCGAATGGTAATCGCGTGTTGCTATATGAGCCCGTTGCAGTAGAAAAAAATGAGGCTATGTTTTTAGAATTTTCTTCTAGTTCAATCTGGTCGAATCCAGACATTGAATCGAGACAGAAAAAACATTTCGCTCGACCTAATTGATCAAGTACATCTTCTATTCTTGGAAGTGGGAATTTATCAGCCAGTAGCTTTTTGTTGATCTGATAGTCAACTACTAATCGCCATCTCTTTAAACTCGTTACCGAAGGTCAAGAGTATATTGGGTTTGTGCAATGTCCGTGATGTTAACCGTCCGTCCATCCCTCCTTCTGTATGTTCGCAACTTTTTTCCACACCCTTCAAGCTAGAGACTTGAAACTTTCCAATTCTCTTTATCTATGGGATAGTAAATTAAAGTGTCAAGATGGGGGTTCTGCGATAACTGGCAAACTAATGGAAAATCGATAAATTCGATAGCTCAAAACCGATAAACCCACATATTTCGCACATCCTTACAGCTAGAACTACCAAATTTGGTTAGAAGATAGCTATTAGCAACCCCCAAAACCTGCATCAAAAGTTTGGATGCCACGACCACCAATACTGCCCTAGCCGCCCCCATCCGCCCCAACGGTTCGTCAAAAACGGGAATGAGTGTATCTTCCAGAGTTGTGGAGCTAGAACCTCCAAATTTGTTAGGAAGATAGCTGGCAACGACCCCCAAAAATCTGCATCAAAGTTTTGGAGCAACGCCCTCCATTTCGCCCCCCTTTCCCCACTTTTTACAAATTTCGAGCTAGAGTCACCAAATTTGGTATGAAGATAGCGATTGGCATTCCACAAAGATCTGCAGCAAAAATTTGGATGCCACGCCCACTCATACCACCCCCAGCCCCCCTTTCCCAACTTATTACAAATTTCGAGCTAGAGTCACCAAATTTGGTATGAAGATAGCAATTGACATTCCACAAAGATCTGCATCACAAATTTGGATACCACGCCCACCCATACCGCCCCCAGCCCCCCCTTTCCCCACATTTAACAAACTTCGAGCTAGAGTCACCAAATTTGGTATGAAGATAGCAATTGACATTTCACAAAGATCTGCATCAAAAATTTTGATGCCACATTTACCCATACCGCCCCAGCCCCCTCCCCCCTTTCCCTAGCTCTTACAAACTTTGAGCTTGTCACCAAATTTGGGAGGAATATAGCTGGTGGCATCCCCATCTGCAGCGGAGAATCTTTAAGACAGCGTAAACCCCTGCAGCATCCGTACCCCTTTGCAATCAGGCCTCTTTTTACCGGTTTTAATACTGGTATCGAGTATGCCGCAGTCGGTTGCGTCCGACTGCAACGTTTCCACTTGTTTGACTTTAAAATGTGGGGGGGTGGGGCGGAATGGGGGAGCGTGGCTAATAGCTATCTTCTTACCAAATTTGGTACTTCTAGCTGTAAGGATGTGCGAAATATGTGGATTTATCGGTTTTCAGTTATCGAATTTATCGATTTGCCAGCCCCCCAGTTATCGTAGAATCCCCATCTTGGCACTTTAATTTACTATCCCATAGATAAAGAGAATTGGAAAGTTTCAAGTCTCTAGCTTGAAGGGTGTGGAAAAATCTTGCAACCATACGGACGGACAGACGGACAGACACCATGACGGACATTGCACAAAACCAATATACTCTTTACCTTCGGTATCGAGTATATCAAGTAATATTGCATCTGCAATGCCCTATATACCCTGTAGCCCTTATTTGTATTTAAAAAGGGACTCTTCACCTGTTAAATCATTAAACCACACAAGCACCTATCAAAATTATAAAAATGTACTTTACACTCCAGTAAAAGAAGCTTTAATAATCTTCAGTTCAGTATAGATTGAGTGTGTGTATAAATTGCAGGGCTTCCGCAGATGGCTAACAAACAGCAAAAAAATGTTTGATTCCAGTTAGCTACAGAATAGTACGCGGTGCGTCTGTACTAATTAGTTGCAGTCGGACGCAACCGACTGCGGTATAGTTGATACCTGTATTAAAACCGGTAAAAAGAGGCCTGATTGCAAAGGGGTACTGATGCGGCAGGTATGTACGCTGCCTTAAAGATTCTCCGATGCAGAAGGGGATGCCACCAGCTATCCTCCTTCCACATTTGGTGACTCTTGCTCAAGGTGTGGAGAGGGAGGAGGAATGGGTGGGCGTGGCTCCAAAACTTTGATACAGATTTTTTGGGGTCGTTGCCATTTATCTTCCTACCAAGTTTGGTGGCTTTAGCTCCACAACTCTGGAAGATACAAGCACTCTCGTTTTTGACGGCTAGGGCGGAATTGGTGGGCGTAGCATCCAAAGCTTTTTTGCAGTTTTTGGGGGGTCATCAACACCTATCTTGGCACCAAATTTGGTGGCCATAGCTCAAAAACTGTGGGAGATATAGGCTTTTTGACTTAAAAATGTGGTGGAGCGGGGAGCGGAATGGGCGGGCGTGGCTCCAAAATTTTTGATGCAGTTTTTTAATTTTACCTTCGGTAACGAGTATAAAATTTAAACGATTGTTTTCTGGTCTATCTAACATACCAAAGGCTCACACAATTAACCGAAACATTGCCCATTTGCTCTTGGAGAATAAAACCGGGTTCTTTCTTAAAATATCAAATTTATTTTTGCAACTTAAAAGCCCTTGATGCTAGTTCTGGTAAGTTGTGTTTGCTCGATGTTTCGAAAAAACAAATAATGAGCTTAAAAATACTTCGCCAGAAATGCATTATTTCTTTTGTCGTTGGAATTTGCACTTTACGAACACCGATTCGAACACTAAATAAACTTTTAAGCAAATGCAAAAAGCAATGGAATCGTTTGGGTGAACCCATATTTGATGGCCAGAGCTTATGCTAAACACTACCGATACAACTCAAAAGACTCACAGCTAATTCACCTTACAGATCTATACCCTGGCAGTACGGGTCTGCTTGAGTTGCAGAATAAAAACGCATAGTATGTTTATTAGATTGTATCATATGAATTAATTTATTTATTTTTATTAACTTCTTGTTGGGCAGCATTGACTGCCAAAATTGAATTAGGTCAGTTTTGTCAATATTTTCTGAAAAATGTATAAGCTTGCTCTTGCCCGACATGTTGTTGCACTTTTTACGGCCGTAATGAAGTGCTCAACATTCTGTACTGTACGGCCGGTGTGAAGACCATATTTTATATAAAGTTTTTACGGTACGGGTGCTGTACGGGCATCTGCGCATGGGCCTTTAGCTATAACACTATTAACTATAGCTTGCGGTTTTTTGTGCAGCCAATTGACAAAGGAACGTAGAGTTTTAATGTAGTGAACATACAATGTCAAATATGTTTGCAAAAATAAATTACCAGAAAAATATTTGACATGCAAAAAACTAACCACTTAATAAGTTTTGAGTTGGCTGTACAAGGAATATTTGTGTGTGTGTACAAAAATATATGATAAGTTCATAAATTTGCTCAACTTTTGTACAAATGTAAATGCATGTGTTTAACAGGACACTGAACGCAGTTGAGGTGGTGCCCTTTTAAACGATTTGAAAATAAATAGAAATCAGAATCACTTCAACATCTCTGGCGATAAGACGTGCTGCAACTGAACAAATTCCCGCTACGAGAAACAAACATCAAACACAAAAGCGAAAACGAAAATAAGTGGAAACGTTGCAGTCGGACGCAACAGACTGCTGAATACTCGTTACCGGTATTAAGACCTGTAAAAAGAGGCCTGATTGCAAAAGGGTACGGATGCGGCAGAGGTGCACGCTGGGTTAAAGGTTCTCCGAAGCAGATGGAAATGACACCAGCTGTCTTCCTTCCAAATTTGGTGACTCTAGCTCAAAGTTTGTAAAAGGTGGAGAAAGGGGGGGCTGGGGGAGGTATGGGTGGGCGTGGCATCCACATTTTTGATGCAGATCTTTGTTAAATGTCAATTGCTATATTCATACCAAATTTGGTGACTCTAACCAAAGACCCTTGAATAACAAGATATTGCTTAAAGAATTTGTAAGAAAATTTTTTCAGGGGTTCGCCTCAAAAATATTTCAAATGGTATACAGAATAACAAAAGCAGTAAGCCATAAGGGTGAGGGGGCGCGATAGCGGATAGCATGGGCAGCCGATTTTTTTTCCATTTCACTTGCACACAACGGCCCCACAAATAAAAAAAAAACCCCCGCCCCCCCACCAAAAAAAAAAAAAAAAATTTAACAATTTTGGGTGGGTTGGTTTTCCTCCTTGGCTTGGTTTTCTTTTATATAATTTTTTTTTTTTTTTTATTTTTTTTATTTTTGGCAAAAAAAAAAAAAAAAAAAAAAAAAAAAAAAAAAAAACAAAAAAAATATTTTGCAAAAAAAAAAAAAAAAAAAAAATAAAAAAATATTATAATATAAAAAAAAAAAAAAAAAAAAAAAAAAAACAAAAAAAAACCCAACGCAAACCACCAACCAAAACCCAAATACTAAACTAAAAAAAAAAAAAAAAAAAAAAAAAAAAAAAAAGACAAAAAAGGGGGGGGGGGGGTGCCCCCCTAAAAATTAAAACATCTACCCATATAAAAAAAAAAAAAAAAAAAAAAAAAAATATTAAAAAAATGAAAAAAAATTTCCAAAAAAAAAAAAAAAAAAAAAAAAAAAAAAATTAATTTTTTTTTTTTTAAATTTATATATATTAAACAAATAAAACAAAACCATATGCACATGCTATCCGCTATCGCACTCGCTCAAGCTCATTGCTTACGCACGCTCTTTTCCTTTGATTTTGCAAATATTTTGTTAAATATTTGCGCTTTTTAGGAGGCATTTTATTAAATTTTTATTCTTTGAAAACAAACATATTTATATATATATATTTTGTGTTCATCCAAGCAAATATGTCTGATATCTATTGTGTTATGATCCGGCCTTATTTTCCCAACACTGTATCGATAGCCAGCTAGCAAATCGGTTACCCAGGGATGGATACGACCTCGATACAGCGTGAGCCGGGTTAACAAAAATTTATATTTTTACGAGAAAATAACAACAAACGGACTAGCAGCAATTCTGCTCGAATTCGGAAAATTTACGGATATATGAGATAAACAGCTGTTAATGCTTACCCCCGGGGGCTAAGGCTTTGTTAGTGAAGCGTGTGTGCCTGCCGCCGCGCCAAGCTGACTCAGCCACTGGGAGTTGGCAGTCACATGCCAACTACTGAAGAACGACCATACGTGGTTAAGAGCCACATCCTGCTCGAGTTGCCCTTGCTCTAGACGAAATATGGCGGATCTAGAGAGGACAACAACCCCCAATGTGTGCCCTCCCTACCTATGAATTGGCCTATTTATATTTTTGTACCAACTCCCTAAACATAATACAACAACAACAACAACTTACCCCGATAACAACTCACACATGTCTTCACATTAACAATAACAAAACATTCATTTATTTATAAGCATAATTATAATTAACATTGTTTTTCTTAATATTAAATTTACTTTAATTAAACATAATAAAGAAAATGAAAAGGGTATAATTAATTAAATAAACAAAATAAACAAATATCTAATACACAAATAAACAAAATAAACAATGAACAAAAACACAGAAAGATTTAAAATATAATAAATTAAATAAATAATAATTGAAATAAATAATAGAAATAAATACTAAATAGACAGAATAAAACTAAATAAATAAATAAGGGGCAAAATAGATAATAAATAAACTAAATCATATTATTGGTCGAGGCCCACTGTGCCTGTGGCGGCAACTGCGTTGCTGAAGGTGTGGGTGCGTAATGGTGCGCAGCTGTGTGTGGCTGGCAGGCGGCACTTTGAATAATGCGCTCGGGCGCAGGCGCCTGGATGCAAATGTGTTAGGGGCTTTTAAGCTAAACAAATTTGTTTGAGCACCCAGACGGGTTGGCCAATCCTTGTCCGGTGGTCCGTAGTAGTCGTCTGGCCGCGCCGGGCGTGTTGGATTTGCTGGACGCGGTGCACTGGCAGAACGAAATAAAAACTTTTTCTGTATAAACACATAACTAAACCACTTCCATTCTTGCACTCCTACCTTTCACACGCCAACACTAAATTTATAACCTTATGTTTTGTTGCTATTTCCACACGCGCTCAGCACCACCGGGCAACCAGTAAAGACCTCGCTAAATTGCATGTTAGAGATAAGCACTAGGGATAAGGATTGCATGGTAGTTAAGGATATCGTTAAGAAGACCAACGGCGACCACTCATCGAGGCTCAAGTGGTAGATACACCAGCCGTTGGAGGTGCGCACTGCCACGTACGAGGAAGCGAGAGGCCGCATCTTTGCTGAGGAGGGAGTCCAAAAACAGATCAATAGGCCCCAAGTTCCGAAGAGGCAGAAACGACAAACGCTACGCAGGAAAGAACGAAGGCGCTTAAGTGAGGCATTCAGTTCTCTGCTAAAAGACGACGATCGAGCCTTTGCCGTAGTGTAAACCAATGGACACTCCGTGAAAGGTCTTTTAGATACGGGTGCGACTGTAAGTTTGATCGGTGCTGGAGCAGTCGAACTTATAGAGAAGCTGGGGATAGCATGGTATCCACAGAAGTCTAAAGTGCGAGCTGCAGGAGGTGCGAGCTACACAGTCTTGGGGAAGATCCTGGTTCCGATTCGCTACAGAGAGAAGACGCACCAGATGACTCTGCACGTGTGCCCCGCCCTGGTCCAGAATCTTAACCTAAGGATCGATTTTTGAAAGAAGTTCTGCCTGGCACCGGATGTAGTTGGAGTGGATGCCGTCGAGCAGATGGAGTCCGAGTTTGTGACGAAGGGAGAGCCGGTAGAACCGCACCAGTTGGATGCTGATCAGCAGGGGTGTCTGGAAGCGGTGAAGGCGAAATTCCTGGCTTACGAAAAGCGAGGGCTTGGGGAAACCCATCTTGAGCAGCACACAATCGAGCTGGTGGAAGGTACCGTGCCGGTAAAGGAGCGTTTTTACCCCGTGTCACCGGCGGCTCAACAGCTTTTGTTTGAGGAGGTGGACGAGATGTTGCGACTTGGAGTCATCGACCCGAGCGAGAGTCTGTGGAGCAACAGGATGACGTTAGTGCAGAAACCTGGCATTAACAGGTTGTGCTTAGTCGCGCGCAAGCTCAACGACGTTAGGGTGAAGGATGCTTACCTTCTGAAAAACATTGAGTCCATCCTCCGCGTAGATGACACCATCTTTATCAGCAGTGTGGATCTGAAACACGCGATCTGACAGATCGAGTTGGAGCCCAAGAGCAGAGCATATACGGCTTTTATTATTCCTGGACGTCTGTTTTACCAGTTCCGTATGATGCCTTTCGGACTGCGTAATGCTGCTCAACGGCTGTGTCGGTTAATGGATAGGGTGATACCACAGCGTCTGCGGAACCATGTGTTTGTTTATCTAGACGACCTGCTGATCATCTCACGCACGTTTGTTGAGCACGTTAAGCTGTTGGAGGAGGTCGCTGAGTGTTTGAAGGAGGCTAACCTTACCATCGACCTGCAAAAGTCTAAATTCTGCTTAAGGTTCTTGAGGTACTTAGGGTACATTGTCGGTGATGGAGCTCTCCGAACGGATCCGAGCACGGGGCGAGGCTCAGACAAGGCGTGATCAGCACGCGCAGAGGCCATACGGCACAACAGAGTCCAGGCCCGAGGAGAGCCTGAAGCGTAGATGGGGCGTAATCTTGGACACCAGCCCCATGGGAATGCCGGTGGGCGAAGTCATTTTCAGACTGGCTCACTTAAGATGGACTTTTAGGCCGGCCGCCATGCCACAAAGTCTTTAGGCGTTTTTTTATGTCGAACCGAACGTGAATCCATTGCTTCTTATGGCCGGCCGCACACCAAGACCGACAAACAAAAAACCATAGCATTTGTGGGGCAACATTGTAAGCCTTAAGAGTTCATGGGGGTTGCGCACACCAACCCAAAATAAAGTGTTCGTGATGAACATTACACGGTTGCTTATGGAGCTGCGCCAGTCAACAGCAAACAGCTAGGGCAAAGCCCAACAAATGTTTTTATTTGTCAATCAGTTGGCTATGTTGGGCTTCGAAAAAAATTTTGGCCGAATCATAGTTTGAAAACAAATTATGTTTGTTGTATGGAAACGAAGCCAACAAAAGTGAAAAATGCTTTCGGTGTTGGTTTTGTGTGCATATCAAATTTTTTTTGTCGGACAGCAAGCCAACCGGAGTGTGGTGTTATGGTCGGCTATATGCTATCGATGGTTGTGGTGTTCGAACGAGGGGTGGAGAGTCGTGCTGGCTCCCGATAATTGTCGGCTGGTTAGGTGAATAGCGGAAGCTGGCTACAATGTAACAGGGTAGGTCATCAGAGACAGCGCCTCTTTATTGGATACATGAGGCAAATGCTTGTACCGCAACAAACAAACTTTACAAAAAATTCCCTAGCAAGCCAGCAAAACGTGGCGCTCTCTCTCCTCCCACATTTTCTTAAAAATTGGTTTTTGCCTCTCTTTTAACAATGCCCTGTTATTTGCGGAAGGCTTGTAGCAAAGAGAAGCAAAAGATTGCGCCGGCAGAAATAAAAGAAAAGTGCCCCAAAAATAAAGAAGTTGAAGTCTAGTGCTTAGGCGCCTGCAGCATAGAAGGTAGGCGATAAAAATGTTTCTTTTAGTGAGAATATTGCTAATGGTGATTATGTAGTGATAGCAGCAGTGCGGTACAGACCGGCAATCAAGTGCACACACACACACGCAACTTCAGCGGCCACAGGAAGCAACCAGACCACCGGACGAGGATTGGCCAACCCGTCTGGGTGGTCATCATCTTTAATTTCAGGAGAAAAACAAGTTTGTTTCCGGGCTTAAGTTTAATTTAGTCGAGCTTTGCCCGCGCAAACCACAGCGCGCACGCACAGAAACAGCAGCCCGCGCCACAGCGCACGTATAAGCACGGCAGCCACCACAGGCACAGACGGCCGCAACCCGCAGAAGCAGCTGCAATAAATATTTATTTTTTCCAATTATTATTTAATCCTTATCATTTATTTATTTAGTATGATTTAATTAATTATTTATTTATTCACATTATTTATTGATATATGTATTCTTCGTTTTCTGTTCAATGTTCATTTTGTTCCTCGTTTATTAGTTTTTGTTTGGTTTTGTTAATATTTATTTAATTATTTATTTGCATTATTCTTTTTTTATGATTTATATAAAGTAAATTTAATTTAAGAAACCCAAAATGTTAAATCTTAATTATAAATAAATTACTGTTATTAGTGTTTATGTAAACATGTGTGAGCAGACATTTATGTGTGGGTGGGGCGAAGATGTGTTGATGTCGGGGTAAGTTGTTGTTGTACTATGTTTAAGGAATTGGCACGATAACATAAAGTCAACTCAATTCCAATTCATTGGTAGGGAGGGCACACATTGGGGGTAAACATTAACAGCTGTTTATCTCATATATCCGTAAGTTGTCCGAATTCGAGCAGAATTGCTGCTAGTCCGTTTGTTGTTATTTTCTCGTAAAAATATAAATTTTTGTTAACCCGGCTCACGCTGTATCGAGGTCGTAAGCATCTCTGGGTAACCGATTTGCTAGCTGGCTATCGATACAGTGTTGGGAAAATAAGGCCGGATCATAACAATTGCTATCAATAGCCGCTGCTGCCCTCGATAGTGCCAGCGATAGTATGTACCATCGATTGTCCGATAGTTCCATCGATTGTTTGCTGAGCTGAGACGCACAGTGCAAGTGAAACAAACCATATGCACATGCTATCCGCAATCCCACTCGCTCACACTTATTGCTTACATCACTAATACTAATATACACATAAAACACACATTTGAAAAAATTTAATTATGCCCGAATATTTTAATGAAATTTCCACACTTAGAAGATATCAATCATGACCGCATATACATCAAACGAAAGGAAATCAAGTCAAGTTTATATTGAGAAAAAATAAAAATAAATCATCAGGAAGTTTTTTAGCATTTTGCAATTAAAAACAAGTGGAAACGTTGCAGTCGGACGCAACCGACTGCGGTATACTCGTTAGCAGTTTTAAAACCGGTAAAAAGAGGCCTGATTGCAAAGGGGTACGGATGCGGCAGGGGTGCACGCTACCTTAAAGATTCTCCGATGCAGATGGGGATGCCACCAGCTATCTTCATACCAAATTCGGTGTATCTAGCTCAAAGTTTGCAAAAGGTGGGGGAAAGGGGGCGGACAACAACCCCCAATGTGTGCCCTCCCTACCTATGAATTGGCCTATTTATATTTTTGTACCAACTCCCTAAACATAATACAACAACAACAACAACAACAACTTACCCCGATAACAACTCATACATGTCTTCACATTAACAATAACAAAACATTCATTTATTTATAAGCATAATTATAATTAACATTGTTTTTTCTTAATATTAAATTTACTTTAATTAAACATAATAAAGAAAATGAAAAGGGTATAATTAATTAAATAAACAAAATAAACAAATATCTAATACACAAATAAACAAAATAAACAATGAACAAAAACACAGAAAGATTTAAAATATAATAAATTAAATAAATAATAATTGAAATAAATAATAGAAATAAATACTAAATAGACAGAATAAAACTAAATAAATAAATAAGGGGGCAAAATAGATAATAAATAAACTAAATCATATTATTGGTCGAGGCCCACTGTGCCTGTGGCGGCAACTGCGTTGCTGAAGGTGTGGGTGCGTAATGGTGCGCAGCTGTGTGTGGCTGGCAGGCGGCACTTTGAATAATGCGCTCGGGCGCAGGCGCCTGGATGCAAATGTGTTGGGGGCTTTTAAGCTAAACAAATTTGTTTGACCACCCAGACGGGTTGGCCAATCCTCGTCGGGTGGTCCGTAGTAGTCGTCTGGCCGTGCCGGGCGTATTGGATTTGCTGGACGCGGTGCACTGGCAGAACGAAATAAAAATTTTTTTCTGTATAAACACATAACTAAACCACTTCCATTCTTGCACTCCTACCTTTCACACGCCAACACTAAATTTATAACCTTATGTTTTGTTGCTATTTCCACACGCGCTCAGCACCACCGGGCAACCAGTAAAGACCTCGCTAAATTGCATGTTAGAGATAAGCACTAGGGATAAGGATTGCATGGTAGTTAAGGACATCGTTAAGAAGACCAACGGCGACCACTCATCGAGGCTCAAGTGGTCGATACGCCAGCCGTTGGAGGTGCGCATTGCCACGTACGAGGAAGCGAGAGGCCGCATCTTTGCTGAGGAGGGAGTCCAAAAACAGATCAATAGGCCCCAAGTTCCGAAGAGGCAGAAACGATAAACGCTACGCAGGAAAGAACGAAGGCGCTTAAGTGAGGCATTCAGTTCTCTGCTAAAAGACGACGATCGAGCCTTTGCCGAAGTGTAAACCAATGGACACTCCGTGTAAGGTCTTTTAGATACGGGTGCGACTGTAAGTTTGATCGGTGCTGGAGCAGTCGAACTTATAGAGAAGCTGGGGATAGCATGGTATCCACAGAAGTCTAAAGTGCGAGCTGCAGGAGGTGCGAGCTACACAGTCTTGGGGAAGATCCTGGTTCCGATTCGCTACAGAGAGAAGACGCACCAGATGACTCTGCACGTGTGCCCCGCCCTGGTCCAGAATCTTAACCTAAGGATCGATTTTTGGAAGAAGTTCTGCCTGGCACCGGATGTAGTTGGAGTGGATGCCGTCGAGCAGATGGAGCCCGAGTTTGTGACGAAGGGAGAGCCGGTAGAACCGCACCAGTTGGATGCTGATCAGCAGGGGTGTCTGGAAGCGGTGAAGGCGAAATTCCTGGCTTACGAAAAGCGAGGGCTTGGGGAAACCCATCTTGAGCAGCACACAATCGAGCTGGTGGAAGGTACCGTGCCGGTAAAGGAGCGTTTTTACCCCGTGTCACCGGCGGCTCAACAGCTTTTGTTTGAGGAGGTGGACGAGATGTTGCGACTTGGAGTCATCGACCCGAGCGAGAGTCTGTGGAGCAACAGGATGACGTTAGTGCAGAAACCTGGCAATAACAGGTTGTGCTTAGTCGCGCGCAAGCTCAACGACGTGAGGGTGAAGGATGCTTACCTTCTGAAAAACATTGAGTCCATCCTCCGCGTAGATGACACCATCTTTATCAGCAGTGTGGATCTGAAACACGCGATCTGGCAGATCGAGTTGGAGCCCAAGAGCAGAGCATATACGGCTTTTATTATTCCTGGACGTCTGTTTTACCAGTTCCGTATGATGCCTTTCGGACTGCGTAATGCTGCTCAATGGCTGTGTCGGTTAATGGATAGGGTGATACCACAGCGTCTGCGGAACCATGTGTTTGTTTATCTAGACGACCTGCTGATCATCTCACGCACGTTTGTTGAGCACGTTAAGCTGTTGGAGGAGGTCGCTGAGTGTTTGAAGGAGGCTAACCTTACCATCGACCTGCAAAAGTCTAAATTCTGCTTAAGGTTCTTGAGGTACTTTGGGTACATTGTCGGTGATGGAGCTCTCCGAACGGATCCGAGCACGGAGCGAGGCTCAGACAAGGCGTAATCGGCACAACAGAGTCCAGGCCCGAGGAGAACCTGAAGCGTAGATGGGGCGTAATCTTGGACACCAGCCCCATGGGAATGCCGGTGGGCGAAGTCATTTTCAGACTGGCTCACTTAAGACGGACTTTTAGGCCGGCCGCACACCGGAGCCAACAAAACGTCTTTAGGCGTTTTTTTTATGTCGAACCGAACATGAATCCATTGCTTCTTATGGCCGGCCGCACACCAAGACCGACAAACAAAAAACCATAGCATTTGTTGGGAGCGAACATTGTCGAAAGCCATTTTTCTAAAGAGTTTCATGGGGCTGCCACACCGAACCCAACCAACATCTTTATACAAGTGTTCGTGACGAACATTACACGGTTGCTTATGGAGCTGCGCACACTGAATCCAACAAGCAAAACAGCATAAGGCAAAGCCCAACAAATGTTTTTATTTTGTCGAATGCTGTTGGCTGAAATTATGTTGGGCTTCGACAAAAATATTTTCGTCCGAATCATATGACATTTTGAACAAAACTTAAAATTATGTTTGATTGTATCGAAAACGAAGCCAACCAAAAAAGTCGAAAACAAAATGCTTGTCAAAGGTGTTGGTTTTGGTGTGCGATATCAAAAAATATTTTTTTTTGTCGGACCAACAAAGACCAACAAAAGACGTTTTGTTTGTGTGATGTTATGGTCGGCTGGATGCTATCGATGGTTGTGGTGTTCGAACGAGGGGTGGAGAGTCGTGCTGGCTCCCGATAATCGATAATTGTCGGCTGGTTAGGTGAATAGCGGAAGCTTGATACAATTAACAGGGTAGTGTCATCAGAGACAGCGCCCTCTTTATTCGGATACCAATCGACAGTCGCAACATGCTTGTCGACCGCATACAAACAAAACACTTTCTATACCTAACTCACTCGCACTTACAAAACAATTCCCTAACAGAGGCAAGAGAGTAAAACGTGGCGCTCTCTGTCGCACTCACATGTTCGTATACATTGGTATCTGGCTCTCTCGTATGACACTACCCTGTTAATTATATCATGAGCGGAAGGGCTATGTAAGAAGCAAAGAGGCCGTGAGTAGGCAAAATTCTTTAGCGCCAGCAAAAAGTGCGCCGGCAGAAATAAAAGAAAAGTGCCCCAAAAATAAAGAAGTTGAAGTCTAGTGCTTAGGCGCCTGCAGCATAGAAGGTATGCGATAAAAATGTTTCTTTTAGTGAGAATATTGCTAATGGTGATTATGTAGTGATAGCAGCAGTGCGGTACAGACCGGCAATCAAGTGCACACACACACACGCAACTTCAGCGGCCACAGGAAGCAACCAGACCACCGGACGAGGATTGGCCAACCCGTCTGGGTGGTCATCATCTTTAATTTCAAGAGAAAAACTAGTTTGTTTCCGGGCTTAAGTTTAATTTGCGCCCGCGCAAACCACAGCGCTCGCGCGCCCAGCAATAGTTGCCCGCGGAAACCACAGTGCGCACGCAGAGAAACAGCAGCCCGCGCCACAGCGCACGTATAAGCACGGCAGCCACCACAGGCACAGACGGCCGAAACCCGCAGAAGCAGCTGCAATAAATATTTATTTTTTCCAATTATTATTTAATCCTTATCATTTATTTATTTAGTATGATTTAATTAATTATTTATTTATTCACATTATTTATTGATATATGTATTCTTCGTTTTCTGTTCAATGTTCATTTTGTTCCTCGTTTATTAGTTTTTGTTTGGTTTTGTTAATATTTATTTAATTATTTATTTGCATTATTCTTTTTTTTATGATTTATATAAAGTAAATTTAATTTAAGAAACCCAAAATGTTAAATCTTAATTATAAATAAATTATTGTTATTAGTGTTTATGTAAACATGTGTGAGCAGACATTTATGTGTGGGTGGGGCGAAGATGTGTTGATGTCGGGGTAAGTTGTTGTTGTACTATGTTTAGGGAATTGGCACGATAACATAAATTCAACTCAATTCCAATTCATTGGTAGGGAGGGCACACATTGGGGGTAAACATTAACAGCTGTTTATCTCATATATCCGTAAGTTGTCCGAATTCGAGCAGAATTGCTGCTAGTCCGTTTGTTGTTATTTTCTCGTAAAAATATAAATTTTTGTTAACCCGGCTCACGCTGTATCGAGGTCGTAAGCATCTCTGGGTAACCGATTTGCTAGCTGGCTATCGATACAGTGTTGGGAAAATAAGGCCGGATCATAACAATTGCTATCAATAGCCGCTGCTACCCTCGATAGTGCCAGCGATAGTATGAACCATCGATTGTCCGATAGTTCCATCGATTGTTTGCTGAGCTGAGACGCACAGTGCAAGTGAAACAAACCATATGCACATGCTATCCGCAATCCCACTCGCTCACACTTATTGCTTACATCACTAATACTAATATACACATAAAACACACATTTGAAAAAATTTTATTATGCCCGAATATTTTAATGAAATTTCCACACTTAGAAGATATCAATCATGACCGCATATACATCAAACGAAAGGAAATCAAGTCAAGTTTATATTGAGAAAAAATAAAAATAAATCATCAGGAAGTTTTTTAGCATTTTGCAATTAAAAACAAGTGGAAACGTTGCAGTCGGACGCAACCGACTGCGGTATACTCGTTAGCAGTTTTAAAGCCGGTAAAAAGAGGCCTGATTGCAAAGGGGTACGGATGCGGCAGGGGTGCACGCTACCTTAAAGATTCTCCGATGCAGATGGGGATGCCACCAGCTATCTTCATACCAAATTCGGTGTCTCTAGCTCAAAGTTTGCAAAAGGTGGGAGGGGGGAAGGGTGGGTGTGGCATCCAAATTTTTATGCAGATCTTTGTGGAATGTCAATTGCTATCTTCATACCAAATTGGGTGAATCTAGCTCAAAGTTTGAAAAAGGTGTGGAAAGGGGGGCTGGGTCGGAATGGGTGGGTGTGGCATCCAAATTTTTGATGCAGATCTTTGTGGAATGTCAATTGCTATCTTCATACCAAATTCGGTGACTCTAGCTCGAAAAAGTGGGGAAAAGGGGGCGAAATGGAGGGATGTGGCTCCAAAACTTTGATGCAGTTTTTTGAGGGTCGTTACCAGCTATCTTCCCACCAAGACTCTAGCTCTACAACTCTGGAAGATACACGCAATCCCGTTTTTGACGAAGCGTTGGGGAGGATGGGGGCGGCTAGGGCAGTATCGGTGGGCGTGGCATCCAAAATTTTGATGCAGTTTTAAGGGGGTCATCATCACCTATCTTGACACCAAATAAAGTGGCTATAGCTCAAAAACTGTGGGAGATATAGGCTTTTTTGACTTTAAAATGCGGGGGTGTGGGGCGGAATGGGGGAGCGTGGCTAATAGCTATCTTCTTACCAAATTTGGTACTTCTAGCTGTAAGGATGTGCGAAATATGTGGATTTATCGGTTTTGAGTTATCGAATTTATCGATTTGCCAGCCCCCCAGTTATCGTAGAACCCCCATCTTGGCACTTTAATTTACTATACCATAGATAAAGAGAATTAGCTTGAAGGGTGTGGAAAAATCTTGCAACCATACGGACGGACAGACGGACAGACACCATGACGAACATTGCACAAACCCAATATACTCTTTATCTTCGGTAACGAGTATAAACAATATGCATAAAAATACGCCTGAAAGATGTTGATTAAAAATTCAGCCCGAAGAAACTATCAATAAAGAAACGATTGATTTTATATGAGCTAAGGTAGACTAAAAAGACAAAAGACTGACTGCCTGACCGACTGACTGATAAGCTAGCATTATAAAGCTGACAACATCATAAACCGATACTTTGATTGACTGATTTTATTATTGACTTAAAAATTTAAAGTACATTGGATCGTCAATTGGCCAATCGACTGATTAATGAATGAATGATGAGTCGAATAATTGACTTACTTGCTACTTGACTACTTGACTAACTTATCACCAAAGAACCGTCAATCATTTAAATATTGTCAATCAGCAAACAAATTATTGGATTTAAAAAATTATTGGCTGTCACTTACTGACGTATTGGCTGGTTCACAAACTAACTCTCTGACAGACTGCTAGATAGAATGGTTGACTGATTGACAGATTGGCCAACAGTCTGATTGAGGCTTACTGACAATGAAGCTCGGTGTAAGTGTTCATGCGTGAACAAACTGATTAGCTGATTGATTGGTATGAAAATTGATTCATTGGCGTTGATTGAAAGGCTGACTGATTGATTGTCATAGTAAATGACTGATTGAACGGTCGACTAACTGTTAATAAATGGTCTACGGCTAATTGACTCGTAGACATAGGTTGAGCGCCGCAACTATCAAATGAATTGATTGATTAAATTAATGACTGTAACCGAAAGAGTATCAAGGGAAATTCATTGATAGAAAAATTAACAAAGATCAACTGACCAACGGCATCCTGATCAATGGTCTATATCTTATTTGCGCAGGGAATTAATTGAGCGATAAATTGATTGATTGATAATCAACACAAAGCATCAATCTTAATAAATACATTAAAAAAGAACTTTTAGATTCCTAATTTAAAATCCATTTTTATACCCTTAACCCATAAAATGGGTAAATAAGGGTATAATGGTTTTGTGCAAAAGTATGTAACAGGCAGACGGAAGCATCTCCGACCCTATAAAGTATATATATTCTTGATCAGCATCAATAGCCGAGTCGATTAAGCCATGTCCGTCTGTCCGTCTGTCTGTCCGTCTGTCCGTCTGTCTGTCTGTCCGTCTGTCCGTCTGTATGACACGTGGATCTCAGAGAATACAAGAGCTAGAGATATAAGCTTTGGGATATAAGTTCTCCTATACCATGAGCAGAACAAGTTTGCTTCAAATTATCGATAACTATTCTGGTTTCCGATATACACATGTGATCGATAACAAAAAAATATCGAATTTGGAAAATATAAAAATTAGGGTTGAAAGAATGGGTAACAATAGATCTTTTCTGAAAATTTCGTCCAAATCGGTTAAGAAACACCGGAGATATCGAATTTAATCGATTGAAGTTAAGTCAGTATGCCAAAGTCTTTTATAAATTTAATATATTTATTGCAACTGGGTTCAGGGTATCTTCTAGTCGGGCTGTCCCGACTAGAGCCTTCTTACTTGTTTAAATTCAATTTATGTAATTCTGCTCATGCTTACCTTAAAATTTTCTTCACTAGTGTAATTCGATTTTAAAAAGTAAAGTAAAATAAAGTTAAGAATCTTTTGACACACTTTTTGAAGCCTACGTACGGCACGTGAAAAATATCCTTGAGTAGAGATAGAGTGAGATTTTAAACGCATTTCACGCATGTGTCAACAATGAGTAGTCGTGGTCGGTGGTGGGTCAAGGTAAGTTCAAGTGAGTGGATGGAATGGCAGTTAGTTGGCAGTTAGTTAGAGAGAAATATTAATATTTTGCACTTTGCAAACGTTACAAAATTAATTACAAGTAATAATGCATCTGCAATGCCCCATATACCCTGTAGCCCTTATTTGTATTTAAAAAGGGACTGTTCACCTGTTAAATCATTAAATCACACAAGCACCTATCAAAATTATAAAAATGTACTTAACACTCCAGTAAAAGAAGCTTTAATAATCTTCAGTTCAGTATAGATTGAGTGTGTGTATAAATTGCAGGGCTTCCGCAGATGGCTAACAAACAGCAAAAAAATGTTTGATTCCAGTTAGCTACAGAATAGTACGCTGTGCGTCTGTACTAATTAGTTGCAGTCGGACGCAACCGACTACGGTATACTTGATACCTGTACCGACTAGATTTGGAAGAATATGACTTTAGTGTAGAATACCTCAAGGGGAAGTATAACCATATTACCACTAAGGAAAAATATTATAGAGCAATCATTGCGTACGGGGCTTGTTGGGAACTCATGAGCTGTACATTTGTGAAAAAAACTTTCTGAGTGCTCCCATAGCACTTCGGGTGTCGAGCCGAATGGAAGCTCTCGATTTCTTGCTCAGAATTATTTTTGTTTGCGCTTAGACGCAGAGTGGCAGCCGAATGAGACGGTCGGTCCACGCAGCTCTGCTGTTTATATGCGTGTGAGATTTGCTTGTATGGTTTTGTTATTTTTGCGTGTGATGGTTTTGTTATTTTTGGGGTGGGATTTTTAAATTTGAACAGCGCTTGAATGTGTGCGCTCACATTTATGCATTAATGGTACAAGAACCTGTCTCAGTTTTTATGATATTTTTATTTATTTTTACAGGTGTATATATTTAAGACTTTCTTATTTTGTTTATTAAAAAGCACATATGAAATAATTTTAAAAATTTTGGCATATATTTTATTTATTTAATTATATCTATGATTGATGATTACATAATAAATTTCTTTTCTATTAACATATAATTAAGTCATATCAAAACAATACATTTAAGATAAAGCATTTTTCACAAGCAGCAACAAAAATGTGTAAACACCCAGCAATCTATGAATTCCTTTTTGTATGCCCACAAACAGCAACACAAGAAAATGCTATTTCGAAAAAGCCTATTTGCTAGATTATCAAGTTTGCCGCTCGAAGAGTTACCCACAACGAAATATGTTATTTTATCAGACTATTTTTAGCGATTTCTCAATTATAGTTAAGTGCCAATATTTAAAGGGTGATCGTTGCCTTTCATCTGTTCAGATCTTCTTCGTCCTTTAAGATTAGGGGTGTGTGTTTATAAAAAAAAAAAAAAAAAACAAAAAAAAAAAAAAAAGTTTTTTAGTTAAGTGAAAGGGTGATCGTTGCCTTTCATCTGAGACTTCTTCGTCCAGTTAAGTGAAAGGGTGATCGTTGCCTTTCATCTGAGACTTCTTCGTCCTCTTTCGACTTCTTTGTCGCGTTGATCGGTTTTAAAACGAAAGACTAAGGTTTCGTTTTAATCAATAGTTTATTTGTACATCTGTACTGACTTGAGTCGTCTGATCTACTAACCTACGAGGTAAGCTTTAGCTTGGTGTTTAAAGCTCCGAGTGAAAGCTTAGCTGCCAGGTGCATACAAACATAATGAGCTTAATCTAATAAGTGAGGGTATGGTTGGGTGTACATGACTCCCCCAGCGTAAGTTTCGACAATGTGGTTGAAATTTATATTAGATTAAAGATAAAATAAGTGTATACAAAATATTCCTAATTTTCACAATTTTCAGTTTGATATTTAAATTTTCTTTTCACTTGGTCCTTATAAATTTTTTTGTTGGGTCTTTATCCGATATCATGTAGTTACCAACCTGATTGTGGTTACTTATTTCTTTGTATATTGGATTTGATTTTCCTACTTGATTATTTTTAACAAATACATTTGCGAAGTTTGGATCATTTAGGTTATTTTGTTTCGCATTTAGAATCTGCTTGTTTCGCACTAATTTTTCGGATAATTTTACAATATCTTCATAACAAAGTATGTTATTAAATAAGTCTATTGGTCTAGTATTCGTGCTTGAATGTATTGTGTTATTGTAACAAATAATTGCTTTAAAGACATTTTCTTGAACAGTGTCAGTATTGTTTGGATCAGCGTTATACAATCGTATATGTTCATTTAGTGTTAAGTGTAATCTTTCCACGTCCGAGTTTCCGGTTTTCTTATAAGGAGTTGTAAAATGTACATCTATGTTGTTTTCCAAGAGGAATTGTTTAATTACAACTATATTAAATTCGTTATCAGTTATTATCTTCTTTGGCTTTCCCAAGTACTGAATTCTTAATTTTATTGCGTTAAGCAGAGAGATCCAGGATCTATCTTTAATGTATTGAGCTGTTGCGTATTTAGACATTTTATCAATTGATGTAAGATACATTATATTTCTTTTAGGGTACCAAATATCTATGTGAATTATTTCATTAATTTTTTCTGGCGTTTCTGTGATATTTAAATTATATTTTATCGGTTGCCGATCGTATTTAGCTAAGTTACATACATTACAATTATTAATATAGCTTTGTATAACTTTTTGCATGTTTGGGTAATAGTACTTTTCTCTTATAGATACAAAAATTTCGTTTATGCCTCTGTGATTATTTTTTATGTGTTCGTTTTCGATTATCTTCAAGAGTTTTTCTTTATCATGTATATCTTCTAATAATGTACATGACCTAAGTATTCTTAAATTTCTATTATTTGAAAAAAACTGTCTATAAATTTCTTGGAATTTTACATATAAACTTAAGTTTACGCATAATATTGCAACAAGGCCTTTTTCAGGCAATTTTTCTTGCATGAACTTTAGCATATTTTCTTCAGTGCCGCTTGTTTTAAAAATATGTCTTATTTTTTTTCTATACAAAATTTTGAATGTACTTGATTCGCTTTCTGCCTCTTTAATTATTATTTGGATTTTAAAGACGTTTAGACATTTTTCAGTAATATTAATAAAATTACGATCGTCGGTTTCTGCACTATGAACTGTTTCCAGATCATCAGTTTCGTTAGTAAATATTTGAATTAAATCTTTCGAGAAGTCTTCATCTTCGACTTCTGTGTTAGGTGTCATGTCTGGTAAATTGTTATTGATCTCGATCATAAATATATCCGAGTTATCTATTTCTAAATTCTTTTGGTTAAATTCTTCTGTTGATGTTTCAACAATTCTGCTAAGTCCGTCTGCCAAGGCGTTTTCTTTGCCTTTTATAAATGTTATGTCAAAATCGAACTCGTTTAATTGCACTTTCCATCGTTGTAGCTTAAGGTTCGGTTCTTTTAGATTATTAAGCCATACTAGGGGCCTATGGTCGGTTTTAATTATAAATTTTCTCCCGTAAATGTAATATTTGAAGTGTTTTGTTGACCAATAAATGGCAAGAAGTTCTTTCTCTATTGTGCTATAGTTAAGTTCGTGATTTTTAAGCGAACGGCTAGCATAAGAAATTACTTTATTGCCTTGCATGAGCACGGCGCCTAACGCATAGTTACTTGCATCTGTGACTATCGTAAATTCCTTATTAAAATCTGGGTATACGACAATCGGATCACTTGCTATGAGGATCTTAAGTTTTTGAAAAGCTTCTATGTAGTCTTGATCATGTGTGTTTACTTTAGCATTTTTCTTTAAATATTTATTTAAAGGCTGAGCAATTTTGAGTAGTCTTTTATGTAGCGTCTTAGATACCCTGTTATGCCTAAAAAGATTTTAATTTGTTTTTGGTTTGTCGGTAATTTTATCTTAAATATTGCTTCAACTTTCTTTTTAGTTGGCTTAAGACCTTCCGAATTAATAACATGGCCAAGAAATTCGATCTCTTCTCTGACAAACTCACATTTGTCTGGTTGGAGTTTTAAATTTGCTTTCGATAGGCAGCTGAGTATACAATTTAGATGATTGACGTGCTCTTCTATATTTTTCGAAAATATAAGGATGTCATCCATGTAAACTATGCAAAATTGTCCTACATAGGGGCTAAGAATATTATTCATTAGTCTTTGAAACGTCGAGGGAGCGTTCCGTAGTCCAAAAAGGCATACGAAGAAACTCATAATGGCCACTTGAAGTTGAAAATGCCGTTTTGTGTATATCTCTTTTGTCCATTTCTATTTGGTAGAAGCCTTTTGTGAGGTCTAGGCTAGAGAAAATGTTGCAACCCTCTAACTTGTCAAAAATTTCATCTATATTAGGGATCGGGAATCGATCTTCGATGGTTTCTTTATTTAGTTTGCGGTAGTCCACGACTAACCGCCACTTTTTCTTATTAGACTGGTCCATTTTCTTCTGAACGACCCATAAAGGGCTATTGTAAGGGCTTTTTGAATGTCTTATAATTCCTTGCTCTAGCATTTCTTCTATTTGCCTATTAACTTCGTCTTTATGTATTTCGGGGTATTTGTATGATTTTGAATAGATTGCTATTTCATTCTTTGTAATTATTCTGTGCCTAATTTCGCTCGTGCAACTTAGGTCTTGGCCTTCTTTATAAAAAATATTTTCAAATTTTTCTAAGAGGTTATCTACTAAGAATTTTGTTTGCGGGTCAATATGGTTCAGTGAAATTAGATTGTTAACATCTAGTTCTAATTGATTTCTTTGAACATAAAGATCTAAGTAGACATCATTAACTTTCAACTTTTTGTTAGGGTAATCGATAACTGCATTCATGTCATTAAGTATATTACAGCCTATTAACCCATCAAAAGCGTTGTGAAAATTATATTCTAAAAATTCGCAAATATAACTTTCAGATTTAAATTCTTTAAAGCTTGGAAACCTGCATAATTTATTTATTTTAATTTTGTTGCCCATTGCTTTTACCTCTAGGTCAATATCTGTTTTCCACTTTGGGTGGCACATATTCTCATTAATAACGCTGAATTCTGCTCCAGTGTCAATAATAAACAATAGTGTTCTCTTTTTTCCTTGAATTTTTATATATGGTAATCGTCTTGCCCCTCTATCTGAAAATTTACGTCAGCCTGGTTAAGATCCATTGGCTCAGAAGTGAGAAGTTTGCTTTGCGCTGAGGTTTGCATATTTCTGCTATTTGTCGACACTCGAGCGGAATTGGAAGCTGAGTTTTTATTCGACTGATATTGATATTGATACCCCTGCTTTTTATTGTTTAAACCTTCGGATCTTCTATTTTCATTGTTTATAACATTATTTTGTTGGTCCCTGTTAGTTTCATCAGAACTACTTTGTGTAACAATTTGCTCGTTTACATTTGTATTATCATTGCTAAAATTTGTTCTAAAATTGGATTTATTGTTTTTATTATTCTTTCGGATAGGCCCGAAAAGTGTATAGCTTTGGTGTCGAGCATCCTCAATGATTTTATAAGCATCGTCTAAAGATTGTGGGTCTCTTGCGAATATCATCGTTTTCGTAGGTTCAGGTAAGTTGTCTCTAAACACGCGGAGTGCAATTCGGTTTACTTCAGAAGTGTTGTACGTGTTATCGTTATGTAGTAGTATCCGATTGTGTACTCTATTAGCAACTTCATTAATTTTGTTGTAATACTCTTCTATAGTCGATTCTACACGACACAATTTTAACATATCCATTAGGACATCGCTTGACTCTTTTTCGCCAAAATGTTTTAAAACAATTTGTTTTAACCTTTCCCACTCAGTTATATTTCCATACCTATGGAGCACTGGCCTACACAATCCTACAAATTTGTTTTTTACAAAGCCAAACAAAATGTTTTTGGTGGCTGTGTCGAAAACGTCAAACGTTGGAAGAATAGTTTCTATTTGTGTTATTAAATCTGGCAGTTGATTTTTATCAGTACCATCAAAATTTTGTATGAATTTTATGCAGTTCATGGTTGAATTAAACGCGGCTAGGCTATTTGCATCCATGTTTTTTTTTTTCTTGTTTTTGTTTTACAGATATTATTAGTTATTAACTTGCTGCTTAAGTTTTAACTTTGCTATTAAACCAATAAAAGCTATTTTTTTTTTTCACGTGCTTATTAAAGCTTTGTGATTTGTCTTACGCGCTTTGCACTTGGTGCCGATGAAAGCTTTCCGTTATGTTTTATGTTCCTCTTTGCGTTGGAGTTCCACCAAGTGTGTTGGACCACGTGTATTGAAGAGTCCCCAAACGTTTATTATGGAATATCAGAACTGCTTACTGTGCTTTGCACCAGATTTTGTTTTACGCTTTTTTATTTTTCGCTTGGTGCCGATGAAAGCTTTCCAGTATGTTTTATGTTCCTCTTTGCGTTGGAGCTCCACCAAGTGTGTTGGACCACGTGTATTGAAGAGTCCCCGAACGTTAGTTATGGAATATTAGAACTGCTTACTGTGCTTTACACCAGATTTTGTTTATTGTCCGTCTTGACGGATGGCTGGTTTTATTTTGTTTTTCTTAATCCTCGTCGCCAGTTAAGTGAAAGGGTGATCGTTGCCTTTCATCTGAGACTTCTTCGTCCTCTTTCGACTTCTTTGTCGCGTTGATCGGTTTTAAAACGAAAGACTAAGGTTTCGTTTTAATCAATAGTTTATTTGTACATCTGTACTGACTTGAGTCGTCTGATCTACTAACCTACGAGGTAAGCTTTAGCTTGGTGTTTAAAGCTCCGAGTGAAAGCTTAGCTGCCAGGTGCATACAAACATAATGAGCTTAATCTAATAAGTGAGGGTATGGTTGGGTGTACATGACTATATATCGAAAATAAACTATATATAAAAATAAAAAAATATTTGAGTTTTAATTGGTATTAATAAAAAAAAAGAAAAAAAAGTATTTTTATTTTTTTTTATTTAATTGGAAAGAATTTTTTTAATAATTAAAAAAGAAAAAAAAAAAAAAAAAAAAAAAAAAAAGTATGCGTATGCATGTGTGCGCTTTGTTGATCTGCTGGTGGCCGTCAATAGCAAAACCTGACCTTTCTCAACATCTTCAATATGATTTTTTACATGTACATACATTTGCATGCTGGTGCAGGGCTTTTGGGTGGGCAACTATATTTATTATTAATTATGTTAAATAATATTAAATATATACATATGAACATATGTATATAAATACTATGATCGCCGCTCATATTGGCTCCCGAATCACATAAATTGTCAATCGGTACCCAGGGAACACCACGAGGAGGCCATTACAAATGTTATGGGGTCATATTTTAATATGACCTATGAGTCGACTTGATATGACGCAATATTGCTATTGACGGCCACCAGCAGATCAACAAAGCGCACACATGCATACGCATAATATATGTATATTCATGTGCACGCACACAGCGCATTCAAACGAAATTCGTTCTTCTCAGCCACTTCCAAAATAACAAAACCAGTGCTTCAACACAAAATGCACGAAGTAAAAATACCCTTTGTACCAATATTGAATAATAGCCAATTAAAACTCAAATATTTACTTATTATGTATATATAGTTTATTTTCGATATATAAATAAAAAATATGAACATAAATAATATTAAAGTATCTCACGTTTTGCTATTAAGTTTGACAAAGTTCATATTAAGTTTATACTACCCTCCCAAGTTGGACTGCATAAAGCAGATTCAAGCAGAAGTCTGAAATTGTCGATTTTATATTTTGTGCGGCAGTTCTGTTTTGCTTCTTTTGTGAATACACACACACACGCGCACACTAATAGACTTAAATAGCGAACATGTTGAATAAGATATGAACAGACGAATGTTGAGTGTTGGATACCCTAATATAATATAAGTGCTATTGTTGATATGTAATTTAATAATATATTTGTTATGGTTGTATATTTTGATTAGAATTAGTTGGCACTAAGCTAACAATTGAGAAATCGCTAAAAATAGTCTGATAAAATAACATATTTCGTTGTGGGTAACTCTTCGAGCGGCAAACTTGATAATCTAGCAAATAGGCTTTTTCGAAATAGCATTTTCTTGTGTTGCTGTTTGTGGGCATACAAAAAGGAATTCATAGATTGCTGGGTGTTTACACATTTTTGTTGCTGCTTGTGAAAAATGCTTTATCTTAAATGTATTGTTTTGATATGACTTAATTATATGTTAATAGAAAAGAAATTTATTATGTAATCATCAATCATAGATATAATTAAATAAATAAAATATATGCCAAAATTTTAAAATTATTTCATATGTGCTTTTTAATAAACAAAATAAGAAAGTCTTAAATATATACACCTGTAAAAATAAATAAAAATATCATAAAAACTGAGACAGGTTCTTGTACCATTAATGCATAAATGTGAGCGCACACATTCAAGCGCTGTTCAAATTTAAAAATCCCACCCCAAAAATAACAAAACCATCACACGCAAAATAACAAAACCATACACGCAAATCTCACACGCATATAAACAGCAGAGCTGCGTGGACCGACCGTCTCATTCGGCTGCCACTCTGCGTCTAAGCGCAAACAAAAAATAATTCTGAGCAAGAAATCGAGAGCTTCCATTCGGCTCGACACCCGAAGTGCTATGGGAGCACTCAGAAAGTTTTTTTTCACAAATGTACAGCTCATGAGTTCCCAACAAGCCCCGTACGCAATGATTGCTCTATAATATTTTTCCTTAGTGATATTACAGATTAAAGGTGGAGAACTATCGATGGCACTATCGTCACTATCGATGGTTGGGCGCTATCACCAAGTAAAAATATTTTTTATATTATATTTATATATTATATTTTTTTTTGGTGGCGCTTACGAGCCACCATCGATGGCAGCAGACACCTTCGATAGTGGCCCATCCACTATCGATGGTGCCATCGATAGTGCGCTTTCCACATCGCTAAAAAAATTTGTTCGCGCCTATTCTGTGGCAGCAATTACAAATAAAGGTCCGGTTCCAGTACAATAAAAAATTTCTGGCAGGAATTTGCGATATATTTTGGAAGCGTGGGCACAAGATTTTATAGTGTGACCATAGTCCACTAATTTGTGGTAAAAATATGGCATTTTGCCTTATATAGCTTAAGAGATACATGGTCACACTGAGGCATCAAATTTAAAAAAGTAAACTAACCCACAAACACAAAATAAAAAAGAAAAGATGAATAGTGCGAATATGCTTATTCCGTTGTTGGTATATATGTTGTTGCAGTGCCAATACTTTTAAGCCCGTTTTTCAGTTTTCCTTTCCATTATTATTTATAGCTTGTCGTTTTATAAAATCAAACATATTTTTGATTATTAATAATTTCGAACAGAATGCAGAAGCATACGAGTTAAATGAAGCAAAATGTCAAAGTCTGCTAAGCTGTTTCTAGAATCTGTGTTTGTGAGTACTGTGAGGTAGGCCGCCCACGGGCCTCCCCACATTCGAATGCTGCGCATTTTAATATTAATAGTATTAATAATATAAAGAATTACTGTTAAGGGTCACGAAGACAGAATATTACTCACTGTATAGATAAACATAAGCTACAAGTATAACATTAATTCGTAACATAATTAAGACGATAAGAATAACATAGAAGTCCACGACAGTCAACAGAAGGGCCGAGCGGCCAGATCAGCAGAAAGAGAACGTAGGTCATGCGCGCTCTCGCGACCCACAACCTCAAATGTCGCGATCCACAAGCGACGAAGGCAGCGACGAAGGCAAGCTCAGGTCGAGCGCGAGACCGGCAAGGTAGTTGCCCAGTAGCGTGACAAGCAGACGGACGCGTAGTTGCCGAGAACGGTCGAGAAGTTTTGCGCAAAGTGAAAGGAAACGGATGAAGCACATTTTTTAGTGAAAGAGACATTGTACGAATTATTAGAACAAAAACCCAGTATATTGTTTAAAAGGAATTAGTAAGTATAAGTGAGCCCGATGAAGAGGGAATAAAAAAGCAATCTAAAACTGAAACGAAATCCCACGTGTCATATTAGTTTTGTGTAAGACGAGCGAGAATCGCCGCATACATATATATATGCGATCATATATATGTGCACGCGCACGGCGTCAACTCGCGATACGTTCTCCCTCTTTCTTTCCCCAGCATTCCTACTGGTCGGCGGATCAAGCCCCGATTTGTATGGAGCAACATTAGCGGAGTTGGTGGAGACTGTACGAATGTACGTCGAACCCTGACATCCCTGTCCTTCGACGCGTTTCCCCTTTCCTCCCCCGCATTCCTACTAATCGGTGGATCGAGCCCCGATTCGTACGGAGCGGCATTGGTGGAGTCAGCGGAGACTGCGCAAGAGTACGTCAACCCCTGACGCCCCCCTTCACCCTTTTGGCCACGCACCCCGGGGTTGTATCGTTTCATTGAAACTCGCCTCTAAGATAGCTAACGCGTTTCGGCAATTTATAAATTACTTGTAACGCGGGCCTTGGCCAGACTGAGATCTGTACTTCGGCATAATTCACTACTTTACAGTACATATCAGCATTTAGAAGACGCCAAAGTGGAAGAATTTAAGCGTGCATATTCAAGCGCAGATGTGCACAAAATGATGAATCTTTTCAAGATTATGTTTTGAATATGCAAAAGCTAGCCGCTCTCAGTGCCGACAAAGACGTTGTTTCAGTGATCCGCTACATAGTCTATGGCCTACGTATCAAAACCGAATACAAATACAATACAATATGTGCATGTGTAAGGCATTTTACGAATTGCACGAAAAGTACGCGGTGTATGAACAAGTAAAGGAGAACGAAAATGTTTTAATTGTGGCTCATCAGAACATTTGCGAAAAGATTGTAAATTGGAAACTAAGTGTTTCAAGTGTTACGGTAATGGGCACATTTCAAAAAACTGCCAACAATTAACCAAGAACGTTAACGTTGTTTTGAATAATTTTGTATCATTCGCCAGTCGAATATGAGGCCATCCGGAAAAAAGTTGACGAGTGGCTAAATACAAACATTGTTCGGAAGTCTACATCCAACTTCGCAAGCAGAGTGGTGGTCGTGAAGAAAAAGGACGGTTCATACAGAATTTGCATTGACTTCAGGCAGTTAAACAATATGGTGCTTAAGGATTGTTTTCCAGTTCCGCTTATGGACGATGTACTGGAAAAGTTGCAGGCTGCCAAGATTTTTGTCGTTATGGATCTGGAGAATAGTTTTTTCCACGTACCCATTGAAGAGGAGAGTCTCAAATACACTGCTTTTGTGACAAAGGAGGGCCTGTACGAGTTCAACAAAGCCCCGTTTGGATTTACCAATTCACCTGCAGCATTTATACGGTTCGTTAACAGTATTTTTGACGGTCTTATCAGACAAGACGTGATGCAATTATATATGGACGATATTATAATTTATGGACTATCGGAGGATGAATGCGTGACGAAGTTGAAGTTGGTGTTGAAAGTCGCTTCGGAGGCCCAGTTGAAAATTAAGTGGAAGAAATGTCGTTTTTTGGAGAGGAAAATAGAATTTTTGGGACATACAGTTGATGGTGGAAAGATCTGGCCTGGCCAGGAAAAGACTAACGCAGTCAAGCAGTTTGCAATGCCAAAAAATATAAAGGCAGTACAGTCTTTCTAAGGCTTAACGGGTTTCTTCAAAAATTTATTAGAGGATACGCACAGATAGCTCGCCCGTTGACAATGCTGTTGAAAAAGACGCAGAGTTTAAGATTGGGACTGATGAGACGAACGCCGTTAACCATTTGAAAAAATGCGCTATGGACAGAGCCTATTCTGCGAATTTACAGTAAATATGCACCCACTGAGTTACACACAGATGATTCAGCTGACGGATTTGGTGCAACTTTACTTCAGCGGTTTGATCAAGAGTTACACCCTGTATTTTTTGGAGCAAGAAAACGTCGTCATCAGTTGCGAAGCGTCACAGTTATATACTGGAAGTAAAAGCTGCCCATCTTGCTATGCAAAAGTTCAGACATTATCTTTTGGGAGTAAGCTTTACGTTGGTAACAGACTGCGCAGCGTTCTCCCAAACCGTCAATAAAAAGGACATTCCAAGAGAGGTTTCGAATTGAATTATGTGCATGCAGGATTATACATTCGAAGTGGTACATCGCAACAACAAGAATGAAACACGTAGACTTTCTCAGTCGATATCCCGTCGTGCTTACAATTGGTTCTGAAGTCTCTGCACGTCTGAAGAAAGCACAGAGGGACGATGCATTAGTCAGCGCCATAATGGAAATTCTCAAAACACAGCCGTACGATGGATATAAACTTAAAGGACAGTTGGTCTATAAAGTCGTTGATGGAAATGAGTTGGTGGTGGTTCCTAAAAAAATGGAACACGAGATTATAAGCGAAGCGTACAATGTGGGACATTTTTCGGTTCAGAAGACCATGCACGCCATTTAGCAGCAATCTTGGATTTCGCATTTGGAACGAAAAGTTGCTCAAGTAGTCAAGAGCTGTATAAAATGCATCATTACAAACAAAAAGCTTGGTAAGCAGGAAGGATAGCTTTGCTGTATTGACAAAGGTGGCCAACCGTTGCATACAATCCACGTCGACCATCTGGGGCCAATGGACGCAACGTCGAAAAATACAATTATATTTTTGCAATGGCGGATGCATTTTCCAAGTTTGTATGGCTTTTCCCAGTAAAATCAACCGGTTGTGAGGAAGTGCTAAGAAAACTACAGGATTGATCGGACGTTTTCGGTATGCCATATAGTATAATTAGCGATCATGGATCTGCGTTTACGTCAAACGCTTTTGAAGAGTATACAAAAATGAATGGTATCGAGAATGTTCTGACAACAAAAGGAGTTGCAAGGGGAAACGGAGAAATAACTTCCCAAATTCAATAAACTCCTTTATTAAAGCAAATATATCCGGAATTGGGCAAGGAACAATACAGTCATTAGGTACGCTTGAATTGGACATAGGTGTTAAAGAAGTGATAATACCCTACAATTTCCATATAGTAACAGACAATTTGCCTATACCAGGTGATGGTATAATCGGATTGGAATTCCTTAAGAAATACAATTGTATTTTGGACTTCCAAGACGAAAAAGACTGGTTCTCGATTAGACCCAAAAATTTCAAACACATCGATATCCCAATAGTATGCTCATTTGATGATCAAATATTACTGCCAGCTAGATTTGAAGTTGTCCGACAGATTAAACTTAAAACAAATATAACAAGTAAGAAGGCTCTAGTCGGGAGAGCCCGACTAGTAGATACCCTAACCCAGTTGCAATAAATAAATTAAATTTATATAAGACTTTGGTATACTGACTTAACTTCAATCGATTAAGCTCGATATCTCCGGTGTTTCTTAACCGATTTGGACGAAATTTTCAGAAAATATCTATTGTTACCCATTCTTTCAACCCTCATTTTTACATTTTCCAAATTCGATATTTTTTGTTATCGATTGCATGTGTATATCGGAAACCAGAATAGTTATCGATAATTTGAAACAAACTTGTTCTGCTCATGGTATAGGAGAACTTATATCCCAAATCTGAAGTCTCTAGCTCTTGTAGTCTCCAGAGAGATCCACGCGTTCATACAGACGGACAGACGGACAGACAGACGGACAGACGGACATGGCTAAATCGACTCGGCTATTGATGCTGATCAAGAATATATATACTTTATAGGGTCGGAGATGCTTCCTTCTGCCTGTTACATACTTTTGCACAAAACCATTATACCCTTATTTACCCATTTTATGGGTTAAGGGTATAAAAACAAAAATATTCCAAACCAAGAATAACAAAAAAGGAAGCAAGTACTTTAGTAGATGAAAACATCAAATGAAAACACTGCAGTTAGCAGTTCTACGAAGCAACAGTGCAAAATGAAAACAGATTGGAAAAGGTACTAAAAAATTAAAATTTCCGTCAATGTTTAAAACAGAATTGACACAGCTATGCACCCAATTTAGTTATATTTTCGGTCTCGAAACAGAGACAATATCAGCAAATAATTTCTCAAACAAAAATTGAGATTGAACGATAAAACACCTGTCTACATTAAAAAATTACAGAATGCCAGAAAGTCAAAGACTCGAAATCCAAAAGCAGTTAGACAAACTTATTAAAGATGGTGTTGTAGAACTATCAATATCTGAATATCATAGCCAACTTCTCTTGGTACCCAAGAAATCAATTCCTAATTCAACACAAACAAGTGGAAATTTTGCAGTCAGACGCAACCTACTGCGGTATACTCGTTACCAGCATTAAAACCGGTAAAAAGAGGCCTGATTGCGAAGGGGTACGGATGCGGCAGGGGTTCACGCTGCCTTAAAGATTCTCCGATGCAGATGGGGATGCCACCAGCTATCTTCCTTCCAAATTTGGTGACTCTAGCTAAAAGTTTGTAAAAGGCTGGAAAAGGGGGGCTGGGGGAGGTATGGGTGGTAATGGCATTCAAATTTTTGATTCAGATCTTTGTGGAATGTCAATTGCTATCTTCATACCGAATTTGGTGACTCTAGCTCAAAGTTTGTAAAAGGTGTAGGAAGGGGGGCTTGGGGCGGTATGGGTGGGCGTGACATCCAAATTTTTGATGCAGATCTTTGTGACCTGTCAATTGCTATCTTCTTACCAAATTTGGTGACTCTTGCTTGAAGTTTGTTAAAAAGTGGTGAAAGGGGTGGCTGGGGGCGGTATAGGTGGGTGTGGCATCAAAATTTTTGATGCAGATCTTTGTGAAATGTCAATTGCTATCTTCTTACCAAATTTGGTGACTCTAGCTCGAAGTTTGTTAAAAAGTGGTGACAGGGGGGCGAAATGGGTGCGCGTGGCTCCAAAACTGTGATGCAGATTTTCGGGGGTCTTTGCCAGCTATCTTTCTACTAAATTTAGTGGCTCTAGCTCCACAACTCTGGAGGATACACGCATTCCCGTTTTTGACGAAGCGTTGGGGCGGATGGGGGCGGCTAGGGCAGTTTTGGTGAGCGTGGCATCCAAACTTTTGATTCAGTTTTTGGGGGTTGCTAATAGCTATCTTCTAACCAAATTTGGTAGTTCTAGCTGTAAGGATGTGCGAAATATGTGGGTTTATCGGTTTTGAGCTATCGAATTTATCGATTTTCCATTAGTTTGCCAGTTATCGCAGAACCCCCATCTTGACACTTTAATTTACTATCCCATAGATAAAGAGAATTGGAAAGTTTCAAGTCTCTAGCTTGAAGGGTGTGGAAAAAAGTTGCGAACATACAGAAGGACGGATGGACGGACGGTTAACATCACGGACATTGCACAAACCCAATATACTCTTGACCTTCGGTAACGAGTTTAAAGAGATGGCGATTAGTAGTTGACTATCAGATCAACAAAAAGCTACTGGCTGATAAATTCCCACTTCCAAGAATAGAAGATGTACTTGATCAATTAGGTCGAGCGAAATGTTTTTTCTGTCTCGATTCAATGTCTGGATTCGACCAGATTGAACTAGAAGAAAATTCTAAAAACATAGCCTCATTTTTTTCTACTGCAACGGGCTCATATAGCAACACGCGATTACCATTCGGACTTAAAATATGCCGCAATTCTTTTCAACGTATGATGACTCTTGCATTTTCAGGCTTACAGCCCTCGCAGGCATTTTTATATACATATTGATGATTTAGTTGTGATCGGATGCTCCGAAAAGCATATGCTTAAAAATCTAACAGACGTTTTCAAATTATGTAGACAACAAAACTTGAAACTGCATCCAGAAAAATTTACTTTCTTACTGAAGATCTTCTTGTAACTTTTAAAAATTGTCTATGAATAGCTTTTAATTCATTTATATTTATTCGGGATAGTGCATCTGTAACAGAGGTGGAGAACTATCGATAGCGGGCGATCAATATTCGACGATAGTTTATTTTGAACCATCGATAGTGTCGATAGTGCCATCGATTGTGTCGATAGCGCCATCGATAGTATGGCCCATCAAACAAATTTATTTTAAACGAATACAATAAAATTATGGTTTATTTTAACCAAGAGTTACGGTTTAAAAATAAAAGAATGTTTACATGTTTTTCCTTGAGTTGGGTTCGCCTCTCTGAAATAATTTGGCCCGCCTTGCTGAATGCCCTTTCTGATTCTACGGACGTAGCGGGAATGCAGGCAAAATAGGCTTCCAATAGCGGGAAAATCAGTTTGATTTACCTGAAAAAAAAAGTAATATATTTAACTTTACATTTACACTTTTAATTAAGGCATACCTTCATCTATAACAGAGGGTCCATATCTTTTGCGGCAATTGCCCTCTCCAGATATTGCCTTTAAGTCAGAATTGCATCCACTCGTGAGTTTCCAACTTTGTTCATCGATCGCTCACCCAAAAAATCAAACAAAGTGTCCTGTAAATTTGTATCCGGTGCGACGGGCAGATTAATTGAGGTCCCTCTGACGGGGAAATTTGCAAGCTCATTTTCAAAAAATGTTGCTGCTTGTTCAGCGTTTGAGCTGTGTTGAAATCCATTTTTTTTTAAGCGTGGATCCAATAGCGTAGCCATCCTGCAGACTATTCTTTGCTCATATATGGAGAGACGTTTCTTTATTGACTCCACTAATATTTTGTTTAAAGTTTTTCCTTGCAAAGTTTGTAGCAAAGGTACAACACTTTCGATTTTGCGAAAAAGTCCATATGCCATTGGTATAATTAGCGATATGGTCACGTACTTTCCACCAGAAATTTTCTCACTTGCTTGCTGAAAGAAAGCCAATACTTTTTCGATATCTTTTAGCACAAGTATTTCCTCAGCAGTAATTGGCTGCGGTGTATTTGTTGTTGATAGTAAGACTTAAGCAATGGCATCGTTCGTTTTTATAATACGCTCAATCATGAAATAGAAACTATTCCACCTAGTGGGTGTTTCTTGCAGCAAAGTATACTCTGAGCCTTCTTGAGCTAATTTGAGTTTTTCGTTCGCTATCGTGCTCTGCTTAAAAAATCTAACGATTGATTTACACTTTTTTTTTACAAATTTTAAAGCATCTTGCACCACCAGATTGATCGTATGCGCAATCATGGCAGATTGCGAATGTGTAATAGTTCACATGCTTTTAGCATGGAGCTGGCATTATCAGTAACATTACATACAGTTTTGTTGAGGATGTTCCAATCAATAAATATTTCTTGCAATGTGTCAGCAATGTTTTGCGAACAGTGATAAGTTGTCCTTAACAGTTTTTTCGTCGCCAAGGATTCTGTTTATACTCGTTACCGAAGGTAAAGAGTATATTGGTTTTGTGCAATGTCCGTCATGGTGTCCGTCCGTCCGTCCGTCTGTATGTTCGCAACTTTTTTCAACACCCTTCAAGCTAGAGACTTGAAACTTTCCAATTCTCTTTATCTATGGGATAGTAAATTAAAGTGTCAAGATGGGGGTTCTACGATAACTGGAAGGCTGGCAAATCGATAAATTCGATAACTCAAAACCGATAAATCCACATATTTCGCACATCCTTACAGCTAGAACTACCAAATTTGGTGGGCAGATAGCAACTAGCATACCCAAAAAAAACTGCATCAAAAATTTTGGAGACACGCCCCCTTATTCTCCACCTTTTACAAACTTTGAGCTAGAGTCACCAAATTTGGTATGAAGATATCAATTGACATTCCACAAAGATCTGCATCAAAAATTTGGATGCCACGCCCAATCATACCGCCCCCAGCCCCCCTTTCCCCTCTTCACCATTTTTACAAACTTTTAGCTAGAGTCACCAAATTTGGAAGGAAGATAGCTGGTGGCATCCCCATCTGCATCGGAGAATCTTTAAGGCAGCGTACACCCCTGCCGCATCCGTACCCCTTTGCAATGTGGATTCTTTTTATCGGTTTTAATACCGGTAACGAGTTTACCGCAGTCAGTTGCGTCCGCTTGCAACGTTTCCACTTGTTTTAATTCGTGATTATACACAAAATGACCCGTCACAGTCAAAAAACTAGCATTGTTCACAAATCACATGTAATTGCTATATCCGAAACATTTTTAAGTATTGCTGATAACTTGGCAGAGGTTTCCTTGAAATATTTAAACATTAGCACATCTCGTTAGTGCGTCTTGCTTGGTAATTTATATCTAGGATCCAATACCTGAGTGTATTGTACAAACCCTTCATTTTCTACAATATTGTACGGCTGCACATCTTTGGCAACCATCTCAGTTAGGCCGGCCGCACACCGGAGCCAATAAAACGTTTTTTTGTTGGTCTTTGTTGGTTCGACAAAAAAACTAATAGCATTATGTGTTTTTGTTTGTCGGTCTTGGTGTGCGGCCGGCCATAGGAAGCAATGGATTCATGTTCGGTTCGACATAAAAAAAGTCTAAAGACGTTTTGTTGGCTCCGGTGTGCGGCCGGCCGTAGGGCTTTATCAATGTCGGTCTTTCTTTTAGAATTTGAATCATACAAGACGGCTCTTTTATAGTAGGAAGCAAAAGAGTTCATACTCGATCTGCAACTGCTGCTTGTAGACGAAGTGTCGTTCCTCTCAGCACGTACAGCTTGTGTGCTAGATTCTGGGTTTTTACTTTCCAGGCCAGGATGAAACCTTTTTAAATGGTCGTGCAAATTTGACGTATTGCCGCTTGTCTTATATTCTTTGCCACAGTCAAGACATTTTGAAAATTTTTGTAGTCGGACCTCTTAAAATACTTCCGGACATCTGAAATTTTGCTTCTTTTTTTTTGGCACTCTGCCGATCTGGATCAGAATCCCTTTGAGAGTCTGTGCTGGTGCAATCGCAGTCCAGCTTGTCGGTACTTGAGGCGGACACTCGACGTTAACCTTAAATTCGATAACACTTATGTATAATATATTAAACATACCTAGTTTTATAAAGCGATCCATATCTACTAATTTTTTCTTAAGGTCCGTATCCAGTACAGCGAAAAAAAATTTTTTCATACAAAATCGTCGCAGCAGGAATTGTTTTTTTTTGGCTGCGTGTGTTCTAGGTATCCAGTAACGTAGCAAAAATACTAAACTGCTTATCGATAGTATCGATGTATTTAATATGTACACACTGGCGCTGGGCGCAGGAAATACCAAATCAAATATCTTTTTGTGCCTAGGCCAGCAAACACATTTTGTAAAACGTTTATAAAAACTTATAAATAATAATGGAAAGAAAAACAAAAAAACGGGTGGAAAATATTGGTCACGAGGGGAAGATTTTGCTTATTAAATCAGTCGAGTCGCGACCATGCCTTTGGAGGCTGACAGACAAAAAACATTTTGATTTTGTTACGATGAGACAGCCATGGGAAAGTATTGGCAATGAATTGGATAAAGATCGTAAGTTAACATATTATATGTCATTAAATATATTAAACCAATATTCGACTGGAACACTGTGACCGTCAAAGTCTGGTATAATTTTCGCAAAACTGTCCGGCGTTATTTTACTTTCCGCGTGTTGGATCTCGTCCATTTGTATTTTTAGCGGCAACAGCTTAATAATTTCTTGTAAACTTTTACTGTTTTCTTCAATTGTTTTTTCCATTTTTAACATGTTTTTTTCTTGCAAAAATTCTATTCCACTTTTGCCTTTTGCGTTCTTTTTATACCCTTAACCCATAAAATGGGTAAAAAAGGGTATAATGGTTTTGTGCAAAAGTATGTAACAGGCAGAAGGAAGCACCTCCGACCCCATTAAGTATATATATTCTTGATCAGCATCAACAGCCGAGACGACATAGCCATGTCCGTCTGTCCGTCCGTCTGTCCGTCCGTCTGACCTCTGTGCGTCTGTATGAACGCGTGGATCTCAGAGACAACAAGAGCTAGAGACTTAAGATTTGGGATATAAGTTCTCCTATACCATGAGCAGATCAAGTTTGCTTTAAATTATCGATAGCTATTCTGGTTTCCGATATACACATGCAATCGATAACCAAAACATATTGAATTTGGAAAATGTAAAAATGAGGGTTGAAAAGTTAAGAAACACCGGAGATATCGAATTTAATCGATTGAAGTTAAGTCAGTATACCAAAGTCTGATATAAATTTAATTTATTTATTGCAACTGGGTTCAGGGTATCTTCTAGTCGGGCTCTCCCGACTAGAGCCCTCTTACTTGTTCTTACTTGTCGATGCTGGTGTAATTTTTTCAACTGCTTCTTCTTCTATGTTCCTTTTCTTTTTTACCGGTGTTTGTGTAAGTCTCATTTTTCATGTATATGCATACGAACAGAACTTTGCACATGTACATATGTACAATGTACATACATGTGTAATTTGCGGCTTTGAATTTGCAACTGCGTAGTTTCGACTTTGATCAGCAAATTTATAATTTTCCACTTTTATTATTTAGGCTGTTAACTTCAATATTTAGACACGGTTGAGTCCCCAAATGTAATGTTTATGCAATGTTTATTAACTAAATACATATGAGTAACAATTTTAAAAGCATATAAAATATCGATTTCAAATCCACAACGATTAATATTAAACAACTTTCAACTTAAGCAACCATGAATGTAGGTTAGCGGACCACGGGTCATTGGTATGTTGATGCAATATAACAAAGCGCATTCATACCGTTGACCTATTTATATTGCTGCACCAAAGTGTATGCAGGGTGATATTAAGTTCATAATGCATGTGACATACAACCACACTATATTTGGACCGTTTCTGAAGAAGCGTGAGGTATTCTTTACGCCAGCGGCTCCAGAATAGTTGTTGCAACTGTGTGACGCAATGCCAGTCTTCTAAACGATCATAGTTAAGTTTTGTTAACCCTGTCTCCGGTGATAGTATTTTATACACTTAACCGGTGCTAAGCCCTTATGTGCCCTTATGGGAAAATACATGTAAAACTGTGTTTTTGCCAAAAATCAATATCAATAAAATGTGGAATATTTCGGTGAATTTTCAAATTATTTACATTCTGTAAATGCCGTTTTGTTAAGAAGGTAAAAATCATTAAAATTAAGAATAGACACATATATATATATTATCTGAATAATACGTATTATATTGGTGATTGCCTACGGCGTTTTTGTGTTTGCGTATTAGATGTTGATGGCATATCGTCGTCATCTTCGCTGCTTTCGCCAGAAAAATAGTTTTTGCCCAAATAGCTCCATTCGCAGGACCTTAGCAGGTGGTGCCCAGAGTAAGGCTGCTTGCATTGGTCGCACACTGCAGTTGTTTTTGTGTCCTTGCGCTTGTCTTTTTGGGTTCTTACGCAAACTTCGCCGTCTTGGGTTGTTCAGCTGTAAATGAAACAAAACAAAATAATAAGTAAAATGTATTGCAATATTTCTATTATTTATATTTCCTGTACTGTTGGAAGGGTGTTTCCAGAGCTATCGTTTCGGAATTGCCCTGTATTGAAGTGGATAAGCTTCATGGCCGCAGTCACTTCTGGTCTGATTCTACTCTAACAACGATTTTGTAGCTGGTTGAATGCTAAGTCGAAAGCCAACTCTTTGATGAAATTCTTCCGCCTGATCTTCCTGTTGCTCCTGAGGGTGGGGTGGCATACCTCCACCGATAATTTTTGCGCTTGCACGTAAAGTAGCGCAACATTTTGTCCATTGTGTCGACTCCTCCTTTACGTTTGTTATATTCGAGCACAATAATGGGCTTTGAGGATTCCTCATCGACTTCTTCCGTGGCATGTGCTGTTGTGAGATAGCAAACATTCCTGTTGGTGTGGGTGTTATAGCTCACTACACAGAGAAAAAAATAAGAACGAATGTTCTTAATTTTTCAGACTTTACGTTCATAATTTTTTGGTATTAAAATACGAACGGCGTTCTTAAAACATGTTCTTAATTTTGATTTTGTTCTTAAATTATGAACAGACATTCTTGATTTAAGAACCATGTGTTGATATTGATCCATTATAAGAACATTGGTTCTTAATTTGGTACAAATGTGACCAATTTCGTTCTATTTGTACCAAGTTAAGAACACTGTCCATAAAATATGAACGCATTTACCACCCGAAGCTGAGCCAAAGTTTGATTGGCTAAAATTAAACTTAAGTGCGAAATTAAACGGCAACAGCGCAATAGCTAAGGCTTCCGCGTGGTAATCGTGAGGTCTGAGGTTCGACTCTCGGCAAAGGCATCGAAGTTTCATTATCGGTAAGAATAAACATTTGAATTTAATTTATATTTAAAATATTTCTCTAGCATATTAAAGGTATTTGGTAAAGTAGTTATTAACTATTAACAAAAACAGCTATACAGTGAAATACTTAAAATGTCTCCCCACAGCCGCAATAAGTTTAATAACAATAATATACTAGTAGTAGCTTATACTTGAACTACACACAAATTAGCGTTATGATACTGATTTCAAAATGTTATAAAAATTAAAATATTTTTTAAAATAAAAACCAATGCTACTCCAAATTCAAGCACAAATTGTTCTTAAATTAAGAACCAATGTTATCATATTAAGAACGGTTTCAAGAACATGTCGTTCTTTTCGGTCTTAAAATTTCGTTCTTAATTTAAGAAAACCGTTCTCATATAAAGAAAATCCGTGCTTAGGCAGTTATTGTCAACGGATGTTCTTGATTTTGCACTAGCGAGAACGGATTTTTTTCTCTGTGTAGCTACCAGAGAAGTGAATGTTTTCAGCAACGTTGGCTTGTTCCTTCTTATTGTCCCAACTATTGTTGTATTTTGTTGGGCTAATTCAATGGCCAACTCATAGCTGGTGAAAAAGTTATCCATTGTAATGTTTGATCCAATATTGAGATAATTCTTCGCCAGTCGCATCACCAATTCATGAGATACTTTTTCCGTCCTGTTTTCATTTGGCTGCTTGCCAACGTATATTTCCCCTGGGTAGTTGGTTCCTGAATCAACAAGACTAAACATTTTGATGCCATATTTTCCTGGCTTGGATGGTATATTTTGCCGGAAACTGCACCTGTTGCGTGTTACTAAGAGTTGCTCATCAATGCAAAGTTCCAGGGAAGGCACAAAATATGTAATCAAATTTGTTTGAAATGCATTCCAAATGTAGCGTATTGGTGCCAGTTTGTCATACCTCAAACGTTCTCTGCGTGTTCTGCTGTCATCGAACCTTAGGAAGCGAGTCAGTTGCTCAAATCGCACAAGCGACATAACAGCACGATAAAAAGCATGTTTGAAGAATTCCATAAATCGTAAACCATAATTTCACAAAAATAAACCGAAAGCTAGCTTGAAGGCAAAAAGGATTCGTTCGTACAGAAGGACGGACGGTCGGACGGACGGACGAACAGATTGGAAAATGGGCAGACACCATGACGGAGATTCCACATACCCATTATACTTTTTACCTAAAAATTAAAATTTTACAAACATTTTTCGCTATGAAATGTATGGAAAACACAGGCACGGGCACTAAACGGTCGATCACCGGGTATAAGGGTATTTTGTATTGAAGGCCACCCGCCCACAGATAATTAAAGAAAAAACTCCAACAAACAATAAAAGCTATTATACTTTTCTGTGGGCTCAGTAGTTTTAATTTTATAGCCATTTGAAAATCACCTCGGGCACATAATACCAATCCACCGGTTACAAGGTTAAGTCAGGCTCGATGATGGTTGTTGGAGGAACACCAAGCAACAAATGCGCAGGCGTCAGTACATCTAAATCTTCTGGATTTTCTGAAATTGAGAGAAGAGGACGAGAATTAATGACCGCCAAGATCTGGCAAAGGGATCATTCAAGTAATACGTAACGCATTTTAAAGGGGGGTGGGGGGTTTCGTAAAACGTTACGATGCGTTACAGGGGGAGGGGGTCTTTCCTACAACGTTACGTATCATTTTTTCGTTTTTTTAATAAAAATTTATAATGAATTTTTTCGTTATTGTTTCATTTCATGTTCGAATTACGTTGAGAATGCGAAAACAAAAACAATAGCACATTTTTTAATTTACCGTTTTGTTTTCGTGTGCTTGTTTTCTGACTTCGCTGCGCAGTTTTTTATGAAAAAAAAACAGTGCACAGCGAAGATGTAGATGTAGAAGTAGATGTTTTTGTTGGAATTACTCCGTTATTTTTTATATGCACCAAAGCAAAAAATAACGGATTGTGATTAACTGTATTTAGAATAGTTGTACACATTGTTTCATTTGTTCTCGCAAGTTGGCAAACCTTTTCGTGAATATTTCACCAGTATTCGTTCAGTTTATGCAGAAGCACATTGCTCTAGTCGGTATTATCAAATGAGGGGGGATTTGTATAATCAGCTGTTCTTGGCCTATAAAGGCTCTCATGCTGACTTACCAGCGCAGCTGTGTCAAAAAAATGCCAACGAAATTTGGAAAAAGGCTAAAGAAAAACTAAAAAATAAAGAAAACTTTAAAGAACATATAAATGGTGTTATACGAGAGTTGAAGATGAAGGTCACGAAGAAGAAAGCAACAATGCTTAGTTATTTTTACACAGGTAAGTTTACTGCTAAAATGTAATAATGACATATGTAAGTAGTATTATAAGTAATCCATACCTTGATTTTCCATAAAAGAACTGGTCACAAGTATTATATATTTCTAGCTACCTATGAAAATATTAAACACGCCAGCAACACTAAGGCCCAATGTTCCCTCGACTTCGCGTGCTCTTCAACAAAAACAGGTGCAACTGCTTGTATATGTTGTATATTATCGGATGTGTCAATAATATCTATTCTTAAATTATTTTCTCTCGGTCTATAGGATTCGGATGTTGTCGCAGTCACTGGACATGAAAGCACTGCCGTCAAACGAAAGATGAGCGATACCGATGAGCAAAGTGAGAATAATGAAGAGACACCGTCTACGGAACCACGCACGACTTTGATTGATTCGGGCATCACTAAAAATGTTCCAAACAAACCGGCTCAAGAAACTCTTATGATGAAAATTGGTCTACTGCAACAGCGAAAAAATGTTCTTACTGAAGCAAGGGACACTGGTATAGCCAAAAATGATGTTCACGACGAAATAAACAAGCTACGCAAAGAGTTGAAAGAAGAAGAGAAATGCTTAAAGAAAAAAAGACTCTGCTAAGCGTGCAAAAATATTTCGAGCCAAGGCAAAATTGGAGAAAACTGAACATCAGAGAAACAATCCTGTTGCGGCACAACCTCGAACTGGCCGTGGACAGCCCCCTTTAGTTGACTCGCAACCTGCTCTCCTAGAGACCATAATTATTATTGCTATTCATGGCAGCGCTGCTGATGAACGCCGCCGAACAGAGATGATAAGGAGCTGTCTCACTCTGTCCGACCTGCATGAGAGGCTGTTGTTAATGGGATTTGAAATTTCTCGAAGCGGCACATATCTTCATTTACTCCCACGAATTTCTAACACTCAAGAGGGAAGAAGGCACGTAAGTACCGTACCGGTAAAGTTAGCAAAACCACAGACCATAACACAAAAAGCACGAGGACGGGGAATTTTGCACTGCTACAATCAGGTCATTGGAATCTCTCGCGTCGCTTCTGGGACCGCAGCAAGTATTCGTTCTCTCACAAGACGATAAGGCACGTGTACCAATAGGTTAACCAGCAGTGAAAAGTCAGAGCCCTCTTTTAATGCATATGGAATACAGAATACTTTTACCTGATCATGACTGGGTCGTGGCAGAGCGGCACAAACTTATTCCTTCTGTATACGCCGGTGTATACGTGGAACCTAACAATTTCGGTAAGGAAGAAGCTGTTGGGTACAGCGGGCCAACACACATATCCATAAGTAGCGGGAAACACGCATCGAACACCCATGCTTATGATTTCGAATCACTTTTATCAATACCTTCATTCAAACCCTTAATGACGACAGAATCGAACACCGTGAAGCCAGTGATCATCGTCTTTGTAGATGGTGGGCCGGACGAAACCCGCGTTATCGCAAAGTCAAGAACTTTGCGATTGAACACTTTAAAAAATACAACCTGGACGCCCTGTTTATAGCAACTAATGCTCCTGGGCGGAGCGCATATAACCGAGTTGAGCGTCGCATGGCTCCCCTCAGCAAACGATTGGCAGGCGTCATTCTGCCTCATGAACATTTTGGTTCACATCTTGACGGTAAAGGAGTGACTACGGATGATGATTTGGAAAAACGCAATTTTCAGCACGCTGGGGAAACACTTGCTGAAGTGTAGAGAGAAATGACTGATTATTACGACGTATCGGCGGAGTATAGACAGCCCGAAGATAGCATGCAGGATCGAGCAGAACCAAATCTGGCGTGGTATAGAGTTCACGTCCGTGAATTGCAATATTTCTTACAGGTTATAAAATGCTCGGATGAATCCTGCTGTTCGCCATCGAGAAGTGCATTGAAGTCTGTATTTGCGGATACTTTCATGCCACCACCTTGTCCAATACTTCAAACCCCAAGCAACCTCGTAGTACCCAGTTTGCTTGACAAAGGAACATCCAAGTTTTCTCCACTTCTAGTGAGGTTGTCCGTTAATCTGGTACCTCCACTAGAAGGGTTTGAGCAGATGCCGTACGATTTCTTTTGTCCATCTGTACAATCCGACTTTAAGAAAAAAATATGTCCAACCTGTGGGATCTTCTTTACATCTCACAAGAGTGTTCAAATGCACTGTCGCCACGTGCATGGCAAGATTGTCCAAGACCATTCTGAAGCTAGAGTACGGCCACAGCGCCTTGCTGCCAGAAGGGCAAATGAGCTTCTCTGCATTGTGCGTCGTTTAGGAACATCGTCTGAGGATGCTGACTGGCTCGACGAAGACGAAGTTGATGCAGGTGGCTTGACAATTCCAGAACCGTCTTCTTCTGCACTCCACGTGCCAGTGATGAAAGAATCTGAGTGGCTAGCAAACCCGTGGACAGAGGAGCTGTAATTTCAATCGAATTGTTTTTTCATAGACCTACTTATATACTTGGTTTTTTTTTTAATTTTGTGAAGAATTCGATTATATTTCGAGTAAAATGTTTAATTTCAGTTGGGTTTCTGTTTATAATTGCATTCCCAAAGGTTAAAATAAACATGTTATGTATTTTAAGAGTTTATTAGTGAAAAAAAAGCTAAAACAGGATAGGAATGACGGAGAAAAACAATTGTATGTGTAAATCCAAGAATTTATTGAAAAATAAACACAATACGCAGGTGTTGCGGATTAAAAATCTCTTTAGTATGATTACCGCAAAAGCAATTAAAACTATACCAAGGACAAAAACTATAACAAAACTTTTAGCGCCTTTAGGGTAAAAATGGTCACTTGAGTGTTACGTACCGTTTAGAGGGGGGGGTACAGAAAAACGTTACGGTGCGTTACAAGGGGGGAGTTTAAAATCTTCAAAAATTGCGTTACGTATTACTTGAATGATCCCAAACACGCGTGCGCAATTCATCATGGCTAAGGCATAAATTTCTAATGGAACGATAATGCTAATTTAATTGTGGCCTCCCATTATCCACCAAAGTGTGGTGAACGTGTCGGGATGAACTTCCACTCGATGCTGTCTGCTAGGCACCATCGGCGAACAGTTTCCATATGTTGATCGCTTAACATGAGCTGCCGTAAGTCCTTAAGATCATTTTTTGCACCGAAAAAATTGTTTGCGTTATAAGACCAAATTTGGCTGGGTTTCCCTCGCAGCGAAATAAAACGTTTAAGCGCACTGAGAAACGTTGCAGTAGACAAGTCCTTGACAAGCAACAAGTATGAAGCTCTTATAGGGTCGTCATGAGGCCAAATTCTGACTGCCAGTTGAAATATGAAATCGTGGCGACACCTCTCTCACAGAGCGCTGTTTCTCTGCCAGCGCATTTCGTGCCCGATTTCCAAGTCACTCGGCTTGCCGACTGTGCTACGCTTTTTTCTCTCCTAGCACAGCCAGCCAGCCATACTGTGTGTATGCGCCAGTAGCCAGCGATTTTGTAGCGCACAGCTGCTTGTTAAATTGCTGTACGCCCTTCTTTTGCTTGTGAATGCATATGAGATATAGGCTTTGTAGCGATTATAGTTATGTATTTTGCTTGGGCTGGCTAGTGTTAATGCCTTTGTATATCTACATGGCATATTTATAAAATAAATAAATAAATAAATATCATTTTTGCATTGCTGGTATATATACTCTTTCATGTTTTTAGCTCTAAGAGCTTCATACTTGTTGCACAGAATTGGACTAGACGAATGATACATGTTGGATACTCTTAAAATGTTGGAAGATGACATGTTATTAAACTGTTTTTAGTTATTTCTCAATTATGTGCTAGCGCCAACCTTTTCTAATCAAAATATGCAATTATTGCAAATATATTCTAAAACTACATATCCACAACAGCACTTATATCTTATTAGGGTATCCAACATTCATCATTTGTCTAGTTGTATTTAAAGTTCTCAAGTTTTGCCCAACTTTTGATTAAGGATTTCTTTAACTAACTTGAAGCAATTCCATTCTTAAATAAAACCGATTAAGCCACTGTAAAGATTTTCGATTATTAAAAACGATCCTTTTTAAGTTTACTAACATAGGCAAATCTGTACGGAATACATATAAATGCTCACTTTAAAAAGCTGAAAACTGGAGCTGAAGCAACCCATTTTATGGGGAAGCAATATAACAGCAACAACAACAACGATGAAAGTAAACGCGATGTAAGGCTTATTATCCGCTTAAAATACGGCAGTATGTTGACCTCAGTCAAAGACCGTGGAATATCCATTCCATGGTCTTTGCCTCAGTTCAGTGACAACGACTGCAATATCGGATAAAACATTGGAGCAGAAGGAAGAATTTATTTATTATAATTTCTCTTTATTTTTGGCCTTTATTGTGTTTGATGTCATTGTTGTCATAAAAACTCATGCGAATTGTTTGCACACCTCTTGTTCATGCAGCTTTCAGTAAAAAGAAAAAAACAAAAACACAAAAGAATGAGCCTTTGACATTGGCTGGTGAATTTTACAGCTGCAACTATAGCAACGAAACGCAACATGAACTTAAATAAATACAAATGCAAAAAAAAACAAGTGGAAATGTTGCAGTTGGACGCAACCGACTGCGGTGTACTCGTTACCTGTATTAATTCCGGAAAAAAGAGGCCTGATTGCGAAGGGGTACGGATGCGGCAGGGGGTGTACGCTGCCTTAAAGATTCTGCGATGCAGATGGGGATGCCACCAGCTGTCTTCGTTCCAAATTCGGTGTCTCTAGCTCAAAATTTGTAAAAGACGTGGGGAAGGGGGCTGGTGATGATATGGGTGGGCGTGGCTCCAAATTTTTGCAGTTTTTATGGGGTCGGCATCACCTATCTTGGCACCAAATTTAGTGACTCTAGCCCCACAACTCTGGTAGATACGATTCCCGTTTTTGACGAACCGTTGGGGCGGATGGGGGTGGCTAGGGCAGTATCGGTGTGCGTGGCATCTTAACTTTTAATGCAGGTTTTTGCTAATCGTCATCACCTATCTTGGCACCAAACTGTAGAAGATATATCCTTTTCTGATTTCAAAATGCGGGGGGCTGGGGGCGGAATGGATGGTTGTGGCTCTTTTATTTTTGATGCAATTTTTTCGGGGTTGCTAATAGCTATCTCCCTACCAAATTTGATGGCTCTAGCTCAAACACAATGACTGATACACGCATTTCTGTTTTTAGATAGACGATGGGGCCGAAGGGGGCGGCTAGGATGGTATGGGTGGGCGTGGCATCCAAAGTGTTGAAGCAGATTTTCGGGGTTTGTCAGTAGCTATCTTCTCACCAAATTTGGTAGTTCTAGCTGTAAGGATGTGCGAAATAGGTGGGATTATCTATTTTGAGTTATCGAATTTATCGATTTGCCAGAATTTGGAGCCACGATTTGAAATCAGAAATAGATATATCTCCCACAGTTTTTGAGCTAGAGCCACCAAATTTGGTGACAGATAGGTAATGATGACCCCCCAAAACTGCATCAAAAGTTTGGATGCCAAGCCCACCACAACTGCCCTAGCCGCCCCCATCCGCTCCAACGGTTCGTAAAAAACGGTAATGCGTGTATCTTCCAGAGTTGTGGAGCTAAAGCCTCCAAATTTTGTAGGAAGATAGCTGGTAACGACCTCCAAAAATCTGCATCAAAGTTTTGGAGCCACGCCCACCCATTCCGCCCCCCCTTTCCCACCTTTTACAATTTTTTAGCTAGAGTCATCAAATTTGGTATGAAGATAGCAATTGACATCCCACATAGATCTGCAGCAAAAACTTTGGATACGACGCCCACCCATACCGCCCCCTGCCCCCTTTCCCCTCTTTTTACAAACTTCGAGCTGGAGTCACCAAATTTGGTATGAAGATAGCAATTGACATTTTACAAAGATCTGCATCAAAAATTTGGATGCCACGCCCACCCATACCGCCCCCAGCCCCCCTTTCCCTCTTTTTACAAACTTCGAGCTAGAGTCACCAAATTTGGTATGAAGATAGCAATTGACATTTTACAAAGATCTGCAGCATACATTTGGATGCCACGCCCACCCATACCGCCCCAAGCCCCCTTTTTCCCAACCTTTTTCAAACTTTGAGCTAGAGTCATCAAATTTGGAAGGAAGTGGAAGTGGCATCCACATCTGCAACGGAGAATCTTTAAGGCAGCGTACACCTCTGCCGCAACCGTACCCCATTGCAATAAGGCTTTTTTTACCGGTTTTAATACTGATAACGAGTATACTGCAGTCGGTTGTGTCTGACTGCAACGATTCCACTTGTTTTTATTTAAATTAAGTACTTAACAATGCAAAAACTTTGGTTTGCAACCTTTTTCAACAGAAGCTATCAAGATACAGCAATATAATGATAGTTATCGATTGTATTTTTAAATATTTCGCAATTTTGATAAGATATTTGTCATTTTACCTCAAGCCCAATAAAATACCCTGCTGTTCCTTTTTGGTGCGCGCCACCATCATAAAAAGCGTAATTTATGTGTCCCATAGAAAAAAAAACGCTGCATTGGTGTCGTGCCTGCAGAATGCCATAAAAACAGGAACAACAACAGCAACAACAACAGCAATTGACTGTCGTTAAAGCTTTGCAGCCAATAAGTAGGCGAAACCTCATTGCCGCCTACTATCTCTTTATCAACCTGTTAACGTTTGAAACTGGAAAGAAAAAAACAGGCAAAATGTGCGGCCAGCATTTTGCTATTAATGTTTGCATTTGCTGTGACAGATATTTATATTTTGCAATAAGGACTCTTTTACCGCTTTTAATACAGGTATCGAGTTTACCGCAGTCAGTTGCGTCCGACTGCAACGTTTCCACTTGTTTTTACTTTTTCTTACTACTTATTAATGGTATATTAAGTGCACATTTCCTTTTTGAATATAAATATATTAATACTAACTTATTAACCTGTAATAGACATTTTTAATTTGCTGGATGCAAAACGGCTGCAGCTTACTGAAAATCGTAACATAGGTCTGTGAGTATGCATGTGCGTCTGCCATTCGAGAATAGGCAAAAGCCACAATAACACGTGCTGGCTTGTCGTAGATGAGACACACAAACTACACAATGTACAAATACCCTTTGTACCAATAATCAATTATAGTCAATAAAAGCTCATATGTGTAATTTTAATACACAGACAGTTTATTTTCATTATATGAATACAAAATACGTTAGCTTGGGTGCTAGTTGGACCGGTTGGACCGGCTGACCCTCCAGGGAGTGTCAAACATAGAACGCTAATAAGGGTTCTTAGTGGGGCCGGTGGTTGGAGATGGTTGGGACTATCTTGTTGTCTGGTCCTGCGGAGTGTTTGTACTTCGGTTCCTGCGTGCTTCATCGAGTGAAGCCAGAAAGGGAAAGTGGTGAAGTCGCTGTGCTGCCAGTGCGGGGCAGCTGCAAAGAAGGTGCTCTAGCGTTTCCTTGACACCTGGGAGATCGGAACGTCCCCAGTGTCATTGTTGAGTCCCGTTGCACCTTGCTTAGCCAGATTGTCTGCTATTTCGTTGCCCTCGAAGCCCTGATGGCTTAGAATCCAATTGATGCGCATTTTTTTAAGGGTGCTGAGTGCATAAAGGGTTTCCCTGATCACCAGGACATTCCAAGAGCTCATATAGTTGGTCTGCAGAGCTTCGATTGACACCTGACTGTCCACAAATATGTTTACTTTATCTTGTGCTATGCTTGTTTGTAGGACTACTTCTGCTGTTTTCCTTATAGCGAATATCTCCGTCGGAATTTGCTGCAATGGTCCGTGAGTTTGTATGAGAGGCGCACGGGTGGTTCGGCACAGTACACTTCTGCGCCGACTTCCTCCCTCATTTTTGATCCGTCTGTATATATGTTAATGGCTGTCTGCTTTGCTCCTGAGCGCCAGTCAAATTTTTCTTTATTTAGTAATGCCTTAACTTTTCAAGTGTACTCGCTTGGAGGCGTGAAGGAAAGTAATACTCCGATAAATACATAGTACCGAAGATTACCTGGTGGATCCAGTACAAAATCCAATAATTATGCAAGCATGCCAAACAGTTTATGGGTGGGTAAACGGCAGAGAAGATGCCCTTACTAAATAGGAGACTATACTATCTATATCTATATTATCAAGCACAACCAAAGTGAAACAACGCATAGTAACCGTATCGAATACAAGTAAGAAACTAAGCCGGAACCACAACCAGATGGTTTTCAAACACATGCCTCATTATATTGGCATTGTCCAGCCAAATTCAATTACTAAGAATATCTGGTTATTTGTAGGGACAGGAAAATTTTGGGTTTTACTGTAGATACTTATACAATAGAATCCCAGGCAAAGCTTGAGCTAGTGGAATAAGATGGAACTGTTGCAAAATCTGCAGCAGAGCTTAAGCTAGTGGAATTAGATGGAACTGTTATAGAATCTGAAGAAGACGCATCAGTTGAGGGTTCTTGGGGCTCTGATGGGGAAGGTAGGGAACTCGTTTGAGACTCCGTTGAGGCATTTTCACTTTTTAAAGTTGTAAAAGGAGAAGGGTTTAACACATCGTCTGTAAATTCGAACACTCCTTCAATTTATTTTTAAAACTCTTTCTAACTCATCTCAAGGGGACAGTCCAAAAAATGTTCTTATAGTGAAAATTCTAAATAAAAAATGGTTTTTGGATATTAACAAATGGCAGTGAAAATTCGTTAAACAGAAAGCTTCGTTGTACGGAAGTTTGTTGTTTTAAAGAGCAAAGAAAATTCTCATATTACATTTTCCAATAGCAAATCTGCGTTAGTTGAGTTTATTGACATTGTCATTGGCTCGATAACCAATCTGAGCAGGTTCAACGTCGTGTACTCACGTCAAGGAGCGTTCCTTAAAGTATGAAGATTGAAACAAAAAACAACAACCTGCTTTAAATTAATAACTAGGCGTTTAGATTAGGTTTTGGCTTTGGGTTATTCGCGGATCAGCCATCTACTATTGAACTTATAATTATTTTAAATTTATTCTCTGATCTTTTAATTATCTTCTTTTAAAAGAAGACCTTAGCTGATCAAAATTCAAAACATCATCAAAACAAGTGGAAACGTTGCAGACGGACGCAACCGACTGCGGTATACTCGTAACCAGTACTAAAACCGAAAATAATAGGCCTGATTGCAAAGGGGTATGGATGCGGAAGGGGTGAACGCTGCCTTAAAGATTCTCCGATGCAGATGGGGATGTCACCAGTTTCGTAAAACGTTACGATGCGTTACAGGGGGGAGGGGGTCTTTCCTACAACGTTACGTATCATTTTTTCGTTTTTTTAATAAAAATTTATAATGAATTTTTCGTTATTGTTTCATTTCATGTACGAATTACGTTGAGAATGCGAAAAACAAAACAATAGCACATTTTTTTAATTTACCGTTTTGTTTTCGTGTGCTTGTTCTCTGATCTTCGCTGCGCAGTTTTTTATGAAAAAAAACAGTGCACAGCGAAGATGTAGATGTAGAAGTAGATGTTTTTGTTGGAATTACTCCGTTATTTTTTATATGCACCAAAGCAAAAAATAACGGATTGTGATTAACTGTATTTAGAATAGTTGTACACATTGTTTCATTTGTTCTCGCAAGTTGGCAAACCTTTTCGTGAATATTTCACCAGTATTCGTTCAGTTTATGCAGAAGCACATTGCTCTAGTCGGTATTATCAAATGAGGGGATTTGTATAATCAGCTGTTCTTGGCCTATAAAGGCTCTCATGCTGACTTACCAGCGCAGCTGTGTCAAAAAAATGCCAACGAAATTTGGAAAAAGGCTAAAGAAAAACTAAAAAATAAAGAAAACTTTAAAGAACATATAAATGGTGTTTTACGAGAGTTGAAGATGAAGGTCACGAAGAAGAAAGCAACAATGCTTAGTTATTTTACACAGGTAAGTTTACTGCTAAAATGTAATAATGACATATGTAAGTAGTATTATAAGTAATCCATACCTTGATTTTCCATAAAAGAACTGGTCACAAGTATTATATATTTCTAGCTACCTATGAAAATATTAAACACGCCAGCAACACTAAGGCCCAATGTTCCCTCGACTTCGCGTGCTCTTCAACAAAAACAGGTGCAACTGCTTGTATATGTTGTATATTATCGGATGTGTCAATAATATCTATTCTTAAATTATTTTCTCTCGGTCTATAGGATTCGGATGTTGTCGCAGTCACTGGACATGAAAGCACTGCCGTCAAACGAAAGATGAGCGATACCGATGAGCAAAGTGAGAATAATGAAGAGACACCGTCTACGGAACCACGCACGACTTTGATTGATTCGGGCATCACTAAAAATGTTCCAAACAAACCGGCTCAAGAAACTCTTATGATGAAAATTGGTCTACTGCAACAGCGAAAAAATGTTCTTACTGAAGCAAGGGACACTGGTATAGCCAAAAATGATGTTCACGACGAAATAAACAAGCTACGCAAAGAGTTGAAAGAAGAAGAGAAATGCTTAAAGAAAAAAAGACTCTGCTAAGCGTGCAAAAATATTTCGAGCCAAGGCAAAATTGGAGAAAACTGAACATCAGAGAAACAATCCTGTTGCGGCACAACCTCGAACTGGCCGTGGACAGCCCCCTTTAGTTGACTCGCAACCTGCTCTCCTAGAGACCATAATTATTATTGCTATTCATGGCAGCGCTGCTGATGAACGCCGCCGAACAGAGATGATAAGGAGCTGTCTCACTCTGTCCGACCTGCATGAGAGGCTGTTGTTAATGGGATTTGAAATTTCTCGAAGCGGCACATATCTTCATTTACTCCCACGAATTTCTAACACTCAAGAGGGAAGAAGGCACGTAAGTACCGTACCGGTAAAGTTAGCAAAACCACAGACCATAACACAAAAAGCACGAGGACGGGGAATTTTGCACTGCTACAATCAGGTCATTGGAATCTCTCGCGTCGCTTCTGGGACCGCAGCAAGTATTCGTTCTCTCACAAGACGATAAGGCACGTGTACCAATAGGTTAACCAGCAGTGAAAAGTCAGAGCCCTCTTTTAATGCATATGGAATACAGAATACTTTTACCTGATCATGACTGGGTCGTGGCAGAGCGGCACAAACTTATTCCTTCTGTATACGCCGGTGTATACGTGGAACCTAACAATTTCGGTAAGGAAGAAGCTGTTGGGTACAGCGGGCCAACACACATATCCATAAGTAGCGGGAAACACGCATCGAACACCCATGCTTATGATTTCGAATCACTTTTATCAATACCTTCATTCAAACCCTTAATGACGACAGAATCGAACACCGTGAAGCCAGTGATCATCGTCTTTGTAGATGGTGGGCCGGACGAAAACCCGCGTTATCGCAAAGTCAAGAACTTTGCGATTGAACACTTTAAAAAATACAACCTGGACGCCCTGTTTATAGCAACTAATGCTCCTGGGCGGAGCGCATATAACCGAGTTGAGCGTCGCATGGCTCCCCTCAGCAAACGATTGGCAGGCGTCATTCTGCCTCATGAACATTTTGGTTCACATCTTGACGGTAAAGGAGTGACTACGGATGATGATTTGGAAAACGCAATTTTCAGCACGCTGGGGAAACACTTGCTGAAGTGTAGAGAGAAATGACTGATTATTACGACGTATCGGCGGAGTATAGACAGCCCGAAGATAGCATGCAGGATCGAGCAGAACCAAATCTGGCGTGGTATAGAGTTCACGTCCGTGAATTGCAATATTTCTTACAGGTTATAAAATGCTCGGATGAATCCTGCTGTTCGCCATCGAGAAGTGCATTGAAGTCTGTATTTGCGGATACTTTCATGCCACCACCTTGTCCAATACTTCAAACCCCAAGCAACCTCGTAGTACCCAGTTTGCTTGACAAAGGAACATCCAAGTTTTCTCCACTTCTAGTGAGGTTGTCCGTTAATCTGGTACCTCCACTAGAAGGGTTTGAGCAGATGCCGTACGATTTCTTTTGTCCATCTGTACAATCCGACTTTAAGAAAAAAATATGTCCAACCTGTGGGATCTTCTTTACATCTCACAAGAGTGTTCAAATGCACTGTCGCCACGTGCATGGCAAGATTGTCCAAGACCATTCTGAAGCTAGAGTACGGCCACAGCGCCTTGCTGCCAGAAGGGCAAATGAGCTTCTCTGCATTGTGCGTCGTTTAGGAACATCGTCTGAGGATGCTGACTGGCTCGACGAAGACGAAGTTGATGCAGGTGGCTTGACAATTCCAGAACCGTCTTCTTCTGCACTCCACGTGCCAGTGATGAAAGAATCTGAGTGGCTAGCAAACCCGTGGACAGAGGAGCTGTAATTTCAATCGAATTGTTTTTTCATAGACCTACTTATATACTTGGTTTTTTTTAATTTTGTGAAGAATTCGATTATATTTCGAGTAAAATGTTTAATTTCAGTTGGGTTTCTGTTTATAATTGCATTCCCAAAGGTTAAAATAAACATGTTATGTATTTTAAGAGTTTATTAGTGAAAAAAAAGCTAAAACAGGATAGGAATGACGGAGAAAAACAATTGTATGTGTGTAAATCCAAGAATTTATTGAAAAATAAACACAATACGCAGGTGTTGCGGATTAAAAATCTCTTTAGTATGATTACCGCAAAAGCAATTAAAACTATACCAAGGACAAAAACTATAACAAAACTTTTAGCGCCTTTAGGGTAAAAATGGTCACTTGAGTGTTACGTACCGTTTAGAGGGGGGGGGGGTACAGAAAAACGTTACGGTGCGTTACAAGGGGGGGGGGAGTTTAAAATCTTCAAAAATTGCGTTACGTATTACTTGAATGATCCCAAACACGCGTGCGCAATTCATCATGGCTAAGGCATAAATTTCTAATGGAACGATAATGCTAATTTAATTGTGGCCTCCCATTATCCACCAAAGTGTGGTGAACGTGTCGGGATGAACTTCCACTCGATGCTGTCTGCTAGGCACCATCGGCGAACAGTTTCCATATGTTGATCGCTTAACATGAGCTGCCGTAAGTCCTTAAGATCATTTTTTGCACCGAAAAAATTGTTTGCGTTATAAGACCAAATTTGGCTGGGTTTCCCTCGCAGCGAAATAAAACGTTTAAGCGCACTGAGAAACGTTGCAGTAGACAAGTCCTTGACAAGCAACAAGTATGAAGCTCTTATAGGGTCGTCATGAGGCCAAATTCTGACTGCCAGTTGAAATATGAAATCGTGGCGACACCTCTCTCACAGAGCGCTGTTTCTCTGCCAGCGCATTTCGTGCCCGATTTCCAAGTCACTCGGCTTGCCGACTGTGCTACGCTTTTTTTCTCTCCTAGCACAGCCAGCCAGCCATACTGTGTGTATGCGCCAGTAGCCAGCGATTTTGTAGCGCACAGCTGCTTGTTAAATTGCTGTACGCCCTTCTTTTGCTTGTGAATGCATATGAGATATAGGCTTTGTAGCGATTATAGTTATGTATTTTGCTTGGGCTGGCTAGTGTTAATGCCTTTGTATATCTACATGGCATATTTATAAAATAAATAAATAAATAAATATCATTTTTGCATTGCTGGTATATATACTCTTTCATGTTTTTAGCTCTAAGAGCTTCATACTTGTTGCACAGAATTGGACTAGACGAATGATACATGTTGGATACTCTTAAAATGTTGGAAGATGACATGTTATTAAACTGTTTTTAGTTATTTCTCAATTATGTGCTAGCGCCAACCTTTTCTAATCAAAATATGCAATTATTGCAAATATATTCTAAAACTACATATCCACAACAGCACTTATATCTTATTAGGGTATCCAACATTCATCATTTGTCTAGTTGTATTTAAAGTTCTCAAGTTTTGCCCAACTTTTGATTAAGGATTTCTTTAACTAACTTGAAGCAATTCCATTCTTAAATAAAACCGATTAAGCCACTGTAAAGATTTTCGATTATTAAAAACGATCCTTTTTAAGTTTACTAACATAGGCAAATCTGTACGGAATACATATAAATGCTCACTTTAAAAAGCTGAAAACTGAGCTGAAGCAACCCATTTTATGGGGAAGCAATATAACAGCAACAACAACAACGATGAAAGTAAACGCGATGTAAGGCTTATTATCCGCTTAAAATACGGCAGTATGTTGACCTCAGTCAAAGACCGTGGAATATCCATTCCATGGTCTTTGCCTCAGTTCAGTGACAACGACTGCAATATCGGATAAAACATTGGAGCAGAAGGAAGAATTTATTTATTATAATTTCTCTTTTATTTTTGGCCTTTATTGTGTTTGATGTCATTGTTGTCATAAAAACTCATGCGAATTGTTTGCACACCTCTTGTTCATGCAGCTTTCAGTAAAAAAAAAAAAACAAAAAACAAAAAAGAATGAGCCTTTGACATTGGCTGGTGAATTTTACAGCTGCAACTATAGCAACGAAACGCAACATGAACTTAAATAAATACAAATACAGCCTGAAGGCCTTCGTTGCTCTGGCTATACCATTGTACCATAGAATTTAATTCTAAGATACAATTAAAAAATAAATAATAAATAAATAATAAATACAAATGCAAAAAAAAAAACAAGTGGAAATGTTGCAGTTGGACGCAACCGACTGCGGTGTACTCGTTACCTGTATTAATTCCGGAAAAAAAGAGGCCTGATTGCGAAGGGGTACGGATGCGGCAGGGGTGTACGCTGCCTTAAAGATTCTGCGATGCAGATGGGGATGCCACCAGCTGTCTTCGTTCCAAATTCGGTGTCTCTAGCTCAAAATTTGTAAAAGACGTGGGGAAGGGGGCTGGTGATGATATGGGTGGGCGTGGCTCCAAATTTTTGCAGTTTTTATGGGGTCGGCATCACCTATCTTGGCACCAAATTTAGTGACTCTAGCCCCACAACTCTGGTAGATACGATTCCCGTTTTTGACGAACCGTTGGGGCGGATGGGGGTGGCTAGGGCAGTATCGGTGTGCGTGGCATCTTAACTTTTAATGCAGGTTTTTGCTAATCGTCATCACCTATCTTGGCACCAAACTGTAGAAGATATATCCTTTTCTGATTTCAAAATGCGGGGGGCTGGGGGCGGAATGGATGGTTGTGGCTCTTTTATTTTTGATGCAATTTTTTCGGGGTTGCTAATAGCTATCTCCCTACCAAATTTGATGGCTCTAGCTCAAACACAATGACTGATACACGCATTTCTGTTTTTAGATAGACGATGGGGCCGAAGGGGGCGGCTAGGATGGTATGGGTGGGCGTGGCATCCAAAGTGTTGAAGCAGATTTTCGGGGTTTGTCAGTAGCTATCTTCTCACCAAATTTGGTAGTTCTAGCTGTAAGGATGTGCGAAATAGGTGGGATTATCTATTTTGAGTTATCGAATTTATCGATTTGCCAGAATTTGGAGCCACGATTTGAAATCAGAAATAGATATATCTCCCACAGTTTTTGAGCTAGAGCCACCAAATTTGGTGACAGATAGGTAATGATGACCCCCAAAAACTGCATCAAAAGTTTGGATGCCAAGCCCACCACAACTGCCCTAGCCGCCCCCATCCGCTCCAACGGTTCGTAAAAAACGGTAATGCGTGTATCTTCCAGAGTTGTGGAGCTAAAGCCTCCAAATTTTGTAGGAAGATAGCTGGTAACGACCTCCAAAAATCTGCATCAAAGTTTTGGAGCCACGCCCACCCATTCCGCCCCCCTTTCCCACCTTTTACAATTTTTTAGCTAGAGTCATCAAATTTGGTATGAAGATAGCAATTGACATCCCACATAGATCTGCAGCAAAACTTTGGATACGACGCCCACCCATACCGCCCCCTGCCCCCCTTTCCCCTCTTTTTACAAACTTCGAGCTGGAGTCACCAAATTTGGTATGAAGATAGCAATTGACATTTTACAAAGATCTGCATCAAAAATTTGGATGCCACGCCCACCCATACCGCCCCCAGCCCCCCTTTCCCCTCTTTTTACAAACTTCGAGCTAGAGTCACCAAATTTGGTATGAAGATAGCAATTGACATTTTACAAAGATCTGCAGCATACATTTGGATGCCACGCCCACCCATACCGCCCCAAGCCCCCTTTTTCCCAACCTTTTTCAAACTTTGAGCTAGAGTCATCAAATTTGGAAGGAAGTGGAAGTGGCATCCACATCTGCAACGGAGAATCTTTAAGGCAGCGTACACCTCTGCCGCAACCGTACCCCATTGCAATAAGGCTTTTTTTACCGGTTTTAATACTGATAACGAGTATACTGCAGTCGGTTGTGTCTGACTGCAACGATTCCACTTGTTTTTATTTAAATTAAGTACTTAACAATGCAAAAACTTTGGTTTGCAACCTTTTTCAACAGAAGCTATCAAGATACAGCAATATAATGATAGTTATCGATTGTATTTTTAAATATTTCGCAATTTTGATAAGATATTTGTCATTTTACCTCAAGCCCAATAAAATACCCTGCTGTTCCTTTTTGGTGCGCGCCACCATCATAAAAAGCGTAATTTATGTGTCCCATAGAAAAAAAAACGCTGCATTGGTGTCGTGCCTGCAGAATGCCATAAAAACAGGAACAACAACAGCAACAACAACAGCAATTGACTGTCGTTAAAGCTTTGCAGCCAATAAGTAGGCGAAACCTCATTGCCGCCTACTATCTCTTTATCAACCTGTTAACGTTTGAAACTGGAAAAGAAAAAACAGGCAAAATGTGCGGCCAGCATTTTGCTATTAATGTTTGCATTTGCTGTGACAGATATTTATATTTTGCAATAAGGACTCTTTTTACCGCTTTTAATACAGGTATCGAGTTTACCGCAGTCAGTTGCGTCCGACTGCAACGTTTCCACTTGTTTTTACTTTTTCTTACTACTTATTAATGGTATATTAAGTGCACATTTCCTTTTTGAATATAAATATATTAATACTAACTTATTAACCTGTAATAGACATTTTTAATTTGCTGGATGCAAAACGGCTGCAGCTTACTGAAAATCGTAACATAGGTCTGTGAGTATGCATGTGCGTCTGCCATTCGAGAATAGGCAAAAGCCACAATAACACGTGCTGGCTTGTCGTAGATGAGACACACAAACTACACAATGTACAAATACCCTTTGTACCAATAATCAATTATAGTCAATAAAAGCTCATATGTGTAATTTTAATACACAGACAGTTTATTTTCATTATATGAATACAAAATACGTTAGCTTGGGTGCTAGTTGGACCGGTTGGACCGGCTGACCCTCCAGGGAGTGTCAAACATAGAACGCTAATAAGGGTTCTTAGTGGGGCCGGTGGTTGGAGATGGTTGGGACTATCTTGTTGTCTGGTCCTGCGGAGTGTTTGTACTTCGGTTCCTGCGTGCTTCATCGAGTGAAGCCAGAAAGGGAAAGTGGTGAAGTCGCTGTGCTGCCAGTGCGGGGCAGCTGCAAAGAAGGTGCTCTAGCGTTTCCTTGACACCTGGGAGATCGGAACGTCCCCAGTGTCATTGTTGAGTCCCGTTGCACCTTGCTTAGCCAGATTGTCTGCTATTTCGTTGCCCTCGAAGCCCTGATGGCTTAGAATCCAATTGATGCGCATTTTTTAAGGGTGCTGAGTGCATAAAGGGTTTCCCTGATCACCAGGACATTCCAAGAGCTCATATAGTTGGTCTGCAGAGCTTCGATTGACACCTGACTGTCCACAAATATGTTTACTTTATCTTGTGCTATGCTTGTTTGTAGGACTACTTCTGCTGTTTTCCTTATAGCGAATATCTCCGTCGGAATTTGCTGCAATGGTCCGTGAGTTTGTATGAGAGGCGCACGGGTGGTTCGGCACAGTACACTTCTGCGCCGACTTCCTCCCTCATTTTTGATCCGTCTGTATATATGTTAATGGCTGTCTGCTTTGCTCCTGAGCGCCAGTCAAATTTTTCTTTATTTAGTAATGCCTTAACTTTTCAAGTGTACTCGCTTGGAGGCGTGAAGGAAAGTAATACTCCGATAAATACATGTAGGGTTGGCAGCTCTAGCAGAGCTAGCAGCTGATGTTAATGCTGATGACTATCATATAAGTAAATTACAATAATCGATAGTATATCGTTTAAGGAGCTGTTCAGTAAAAATGATGTATCGAATAATTAATTGTAGTTGAACCGGCGAAGCGTTAAGACGTAGAAATATAAAAAGAATTAACCTTTGTTATTTTAAATTAGTTGATAATGAAGTATTGAAAAGTGAACGAACCATTTAGTTATCATATTATACATTATTCTACGAAGTCTACAGTTGTTTTATTTTACGGTGGCTTCAAAAGGAACAGTTCTACAATTTTGGGGGCTCAACCGGGATGAACATAAAACAGAAAATTGTGAATTCAGCGCAGCTAACACTATTTAACTACGTTGATGAAGATGGTTGCAGTCAACATTACTTGACTACGTTGATCTAAAGGTGGCAGAAAAGGTGAATTTCTGCGAAAGTATTCAGTCGCTGGCGAATACTTTGTACGTCGAAGAGACAAAAACGCTACAAGCAGAGACGCTGGTGGCGTGAACTACGGTGAAAAACGGCAGACGCGACGATCGACGACGCCTGGCGCAGTTAAGAAGGAATAACGGTGAAAGCAGCAGACACAAAGCAGAGTGTGATCATTGTGCGACACAAAGCGGCGTGAACTGCGGTGTAAAGCGGCAATAGAGGACGGCTGGCGCAATTTGGAAGGAAGAACGGCAAAAGAAGCAGACACAAAACAGAGCGAGATTGTACCGCAACAAAACTACAACGTAAAGCAGATGAAGACATGTATATTTGTTTCGCAGAGAGACGACAAACGGGTGCAGTATACATAAAATTTAACATTGTGTCTTCATAGGTCTGTTAAAAGCAAGAATGGTAACATTTAAGAAGAAATTGTTTTATGCTGTGAAGAAATGCGCGTGAAAAGTTTGCGTTGATAGAAAATAAGTGAGATATATAGAGATTAAGAGCTAAATTATGCTTCTAGAAGAAATTACTTGTCTTACTGTAGAAGGCCTTAAAGAAAAATTGAAGTTATTGTCTTTACCAAGTTCAGGTGTTAAGATAGAATTGCAACAACGATTAATTAATTATTTCAATTTAGAGAACAGCGATTTAAATAGTGACAGCTCATCTTACGAAGAACCAGAGAACTTCGAAATGGAAGCATCGACATTTACATTAAGGGATATCGAGGATTCCCTTTTGGTTTTTACCGGCAATGGTTCTCCAGATGTTGATGAATGGCTACTTGATTTTGAGTTGAATGCGGTAACAGTTAAGTGGAATGATTTACAAAAATTTATTTATGGTAGACAGTTAATTAAAGGTGCAGCAAAATTATTTTTGAATAGTCAAACCGAAGTAAATAATTGGGATACGCTTAAGCAAGCATTAAAATCAGAGTTCAGTGAGAAGCGTTCAGCAAAAGAAATTCACAAACTATTAACAGATAGAAAGAAGAAACCAAATGAGGCTTTAAGTGAATATTTCTATGTAATGAAGAGCATTGCAAATCAGTGTAAATTAGATGATGAAAGTTTAATGGACTACATTATTGATGGAATTCCAGATTCAAAGCAGAATAAAAGTTGTTTGTATCATGCCTCAAGTTTAATAGAATTTAAACAAAAAATGAAAATTTATGAAAGATTTTGTTCCAGTCAAGAGACTAAGCAAACACCAAAGGGTGGAAATAACTCAGTCAAGAGCAACAAACCAGATAGGCGTTGTTTCAAATGTGGTGGAAACGATCACTTTGCAAAAGAATGTAAAGAGGAGGGATTTAAATGTTTTAAATGCAATCAGGTAGGACACAAGGCAAATCAGTGCGAGGCAAAACTTGTCAATAAACAAGTAAAGAAGGAATCGGCAAGCATGCAGCAGTGTTCTCAATCTGTATTTAACCGTGCTTTTAAAACAGTCATAATTAATGGCAAGCAAGTCACAGCTTTGTTCGATTCTGGTAGCGATTTATGCACCATTCGACAAACCATTTTCAAGACAGTTCAGCCAGTTGTTCTTAAGACGAATGTGAAAGAATTGTGTGGTATAGGTGGTAAAAAGATTTACACTTTGGGTTCATTCGTAGTTTCGACCAAGCTGGATAATGTTCCGATTAAAATATGCTTCCATGTTGTACGTGATGAAGATAGTCTGTACGACGGAGTAATCGGTTGCGATGTTTTGAATTTAGTCAATGCTTCGATTAGTTCAAAAGGAGTTTATTTTCAAGCAGTGACAGTAGATAATGTTCGAGACACTGTGACTGAGAAACAAACGAGTGAATTAGCTCATCATAGCGAAGTTCAGGCCGTCATACAAGATAAACAAAAGTCGAACATCCCTGAATTACAAGGTGTTTTTCAACAGTTGTTATTAGTTGATATAAGTAACAAGTTTACTGCAGAAATAGATGTCGCGCACTTAAACATGAATTTAAAGACGCAAGTTAAAGAGTTGATAGAGGATTATAAGCCAGAGCAGCCAAAATCAAGTCCTATAGAAATGAAGATAATCCTGAAAGACGAAGTTCCAGTCTATCAGAGACCCAGACGCTTACCATACGCCGACATCGATAAAGTTGATAAGCAGATTAAAGATTGGTTAAAAGAAGGAATAATTCGTAATAGTGTTTCAGAGTACGCTTCTCCTATTGTTTTAGTATCTAAGAAAGATGGTACCAAAAGACTTTGTTGCGATTATCGAAAGCTAAATGAAAAAATTATTCGTGATAATTTTCCCATGGTTTTGATTGATGACGTTTTGTACAAGTTGAAAAAAGGAAAAGTATTTACGACTCTGGACTTATCTAATGGTTTTTTTCATGTGCCAGTGCAGGAGGATTCGCGCAAGTATACGTCGTTCGTAACACCAAAGGGCCAGTACGAATTCTGTTTCGTACCATTCGGAATTTCTAATTCTCCGGCCGTGTTTATGAGGTATATTTTTGCAGTTCTGAGACAGTTGATAGATAACGGTACTATATTTTTGTATATGGACGATATCATAATTCCCTCAGAAAACGAGGAGGAAGGTCTTAAAAAATTGCAGGAAGTCTTAAAAGTTGCACAAGTGTCAGGGCTAAAAATTAAATGGGAAAAATGCCAAATATTATGTCGTAAAGTAAAATTTCTCGGATACATAATAGAGAATTCAACAATAAAACCGTCAGTAGAAAAGACATTAGCAGTGGACAATTTCCCAGTTCCTCGAGATAAAAAAAGCAGTAGAACGTTTTTTGGGTTTAACTTCCTATTTTCGTAGGTTTGTCAGAGATTTTGCGTCGATTGCTAGACCGTTGAGTAGTTTGCTAAAGGAGAATGCATCATTTAAAATGGGAGAAGAACAATTAGCTTCGTTCAAGCAATTGAAAAATTGTCTTGTAAATTCCCCAGTTTTAAGGTTGTACGATCAGAAAGCCGAAACAGAAGTACATTGCGATGCGAGTATGTATGGGTACGGTGCTGTTCTATTACAAAAGAACTCTGAAGACCAATGTTTTCACCCAGTAGAGTATATGAGCAGGAAAACGACGAAAGCTGAAGAAAAATTTCCATCTTATGAATTAGAAGTTCTTGCAATTGTTGAAGCTTTAAAAAAGTGGCGAATTTACTTGTTGGGCAAAAAGATCAAAATTGTGACAGATTGTAACGCGTTTACTATGACCATGAAGAAACAAGATGTTCCCGTCAAAGTTTCCCGCTGGGCAATCTTTCTGCAAGATTTTGACTATGAAATTGAACATAGGTCAGGGACGAGAATGAAGCATGCAGATGCTCTAAGCAGAGTGCACTGTTTATTGTTACAAGACTCGCTTAAACATCGCATACTACAGGCACAGCGTCAAGATGAATGGATAAATGCAATTTGCAAAGTTTTAGAGACATCTATCTATGAAGATTATTATTTACATCATGATGTGTTGCATAAAGATCCATTCAATGAACTAATAGTCATACCATCAAAAATGGAGAATGAGATTATAACTACTGCTCATCGCCAAGGACACTTTGGTACTAAGCGAACAATAGATTTAGTTAAACGCGAATACTACATACCAGACTTAGAAAGAAAAGTTAATTTAGTCATTAAGTCGTGCGTAGAATGCATTATAGGTGATTCCAAGAGTGGGAAAAAGGAAGGCTTATTATATCCTATCGATAAATCAGATATTCCACTGAAAACGTATCATATTGACCATCTAGGGCCAATGGAAATGACGAAAAAACAGTACAATCACATTTTAGTTGTGGTTGATGCTTTTTCGAAATTTGTTTGGTTGTACCCAACGAAAAGCACAGGAGCAAGCGAAGTTGTTGACAGATTGCAAAGGCAGGCTGAAATATTTGGTAATCCGGAAAGAATTATTACTGATCGAGGCACAGCTTTTACAGCCAATGTTTTTGAAGATTATTGCACCAACGAAAACATAGAGCATTTACTTATAGCGACTGGAGTGCCACGTGGAAACGGACAAGTAGAAAGAATAAATAGAATTGTAATTGCGTTGTTGACCAAATTGTGCGTATCAGATCAAAGAGCATGGTACAAACACGTTGGAAGAGTACAACAATTTATAAATTCTACTCCGCCGAGAAGCACAAAGTTGTCTCCCTTTAAAATTCTTACAGGTTTTGAAATAAGAACAAAACATAATAATGAACTTCAAAAATTGTTAGACGAGGAACATTTAGTTGAGTTGCAAAAAGAAAAAGATGAGTTAAGGCAAGTAGTTAAGGAAAATATTTTGACAATACAAGAAGAAAACCGTAATTCATTTAACAAATCAAGAAAGCCAGAAAAGGAGTACAACGTCAATGATATGGTCGCCATTAAGCGCACCCAATTTGGAGCTGGACTAAAGCTAAAAGGGAAATTCCTTGGTCCCTATATTGTGAAGCGTAAGTTGAGGCGCGGACGATACATTGTAGAAAAATTAGGTGAATTCGAAGGACCAAACAATACCAATACGGTTGCAGAATATATGAAAATTTGGCACCCATCATTCGGGACGAATGATATGTAGGATGGCCGAATGTAGGGTTGGCAGCTCTAGCAGAGCTAGCAGCTGATGTTAATGCTGATGACTATCATATAAGTGAATTACAATAATCGATAGTATATCGTTTAAGGAGCTGTTCAGTAAAAATGATGTATCGAATAAGTAATTGTAGTTGAACCGGCGAAGCGTTAAGACGTAGAAATATAAAAAGAATTAACCTTTGTTATTTTAAATTAGTTGATAATGAAGTATTGAAAAGTGAACGAACCATTTAGTTATCATATTATACATTATTCTACGAAGTCTACAGTTGTTTTATTTTACGGTGGCTTCAAAAGGAACAGTTCTACATACATAGTACCGAAGATTACCTGGTGGATCCAGTACAAAATCCAATAATTATGCAAGCATGCCAAACAGTTTATGGGTGGGTAAACGGCAGAGAAGATGCCCTTACTAAATAGGAGACTATACTATCTATATCTATATTATCAAGCACAACCAAAGTGAAACAACGCATAGTAACCGTATCGAATACAAGTAAGAAACTAAGCCGGAACCACAACCAGATGGTTTTCAAACACATGCCTCATTATATTGGCATTGTCCAGCCAAATTCAATTACTAAGAATATCTGGTTATTTGTAGGGACAGGAAAATTTTGGGTTTTACTGTAGATACTTATACAATAGAATCCCAGGCAAAGCTTGAGCTAGTGGAATAAGATGGAACTGTTGCAAAATCTGCAGCAGAGCTTAAGCTAGTGGAATTAGATGGAACTGTTATAGAATCTGAAGAAGACGCATCAGTTGAGGGTTCTGGGGCTCTGATGGGGGAAGGTAGGGAACTCGTTTGAGACTCCGTTGAGGCATTTTCACTTTTTAAAGTTGTAAAAGGAGAAGGGTTTAACACATCGTCTGTAAATTCGAACACTCCTTCAATTTATTTTTAAAACTCTTTCTAACTCATCTCAAGGGGACAGTCCAAAAATGTTCTTATAGTGAAAATTCTAAATAAAAAATGGTTTTTGGATATTAACAAATGGCAGTGAAAATTCGTTAAACAGAAAGCTTCGTTGTACGGAAGTTTGTTGTTTTAAAGAGCAAAGAAAATTCTCATATTACATTTTCCAATAGCAAATCTGCGTTAGTTGAGTTTATTGACATTGTCATTGGCTCGATAACCAATCTGAGCAGGTTCAACGTCGTGTACTCACGTCAAGGAGCGTTCCTTAAAGTATGAAGATTGAAACAAAAAACAACAACCTGCTTTAAATTAATAACTAGGCGTTTAGATTAGGTTTTGGCTTTGGGTTATTCGCGGATCAGCCATCTACTATTGAACTTATAATTATTTTAAATTTATTCTCTGATCTTTTAATTATCTTCTTTAAAAGAAGACCTTAGCTGATCAAAATTCAAAACATCATCAAAACAAGTGGAAACGTTGCAGACGGACGCAACCGACTGCGGTATACTCGTAACCAGTACTAAAACCGAAAATAATAGGCCTGATTGCAAAGGGGTATGGATGCGGAAGGGGTGAACGCTGCCTTAAAGATTCTCCGATGCAGATGGGGATGTCACCAGCTATCTTCCTTCCAAATTTGGTGACTCTTGCTCAAAGTTTGTAAAAGGTGGGGAAAGGGGTGGCTGGGGGCGGTATTGGTGGGCGTGGCTCCAAAATTGTTGATGCAGTTTTTTTGGGGTTGCTAGTAGCTATCCGCTCATTTGGTAGTTCTAGATG